>CAXIEQ010000128.1:0-62717 GCA_964023945.1 Ectemnius cavifrons
TATTCTACGGAGAGAAAACCACTTTCACTCAAGGAAGCGGTTCAGAAGAGCAGATACACAGTTTCCTCTGTTTAATGCTGTTCGAACGCGTTTATCTTGGAAACTGCTCGTGTTTTGTGCAAATGACTTTATTCACAGTCTTTGCTACGTTATTCTACAGACAGAAAACCCACTTCACCAACCAAAGCAAGCGGTTCAGAGAGCAGATACACAGTTTCCTCTGTTTCATGCTGTTCGAACGCGTGTATCTTGGAAACTGCTCGTGTTTTGTGCAAATAACTTTATTCACAGTCTTTGCTACGTTATTCTACATAGAGAAACCCCACTTTCACCACAGCAAGCGGTTCAGAAGAGCAGATACACAGTTTCCTCTCTTTAATGCTGTTCGAACGCGTTTATCTTGGAAACTGCTCGTGTTTTGTGCAAATAACTTTATTCACAGTCTCTGCTACGCTATTCTACAGAGAGAAAACCCACTTTCACCAAAGCAAGGGGTTCAGAAGAGCAGACACAGAGTTTCCTCTGTTTGATGCTGTGCGGACGCGTTTCTCTTGAAAACTGTTCGTGTTTTGTGCAAATAACTTTATTCACCGTCTTTGCAACGTTATTCTACGGAGAGAAAACCCACTTTCACTCAAGGAAGCGGTTCAGAAGAGCAGATACACAGTTTCCTCTGTTTAATGCTGTTCGAACGCGTTTATCTTGGAAACTGCTCGTGTTTTGTGCAAATAACTTTATTCACAGTCTTTGCTACGTTATTCTACAGAGAGAACACCCACTTTCAACAAAGCAAGCGGTTCAGAAGAGCAGATACACAGTTTCCTCTGTTCGATGCTGTGCGGACGCGTTTATCTTGGAAACTGTTCGTGTTTTGTGCAAATAACTTTATTCACAGTCTTTGCTACGTTATTCTACATAGAGAAAACCCACTTTCAACAATGCGAGCGGTTCAGAAGAGCAGATACACAGTTTCCTCTGTTTCATGCTGTTCGAACGCGTGTATCTTGGAAACTGCTCGTGTTTTGTGCAAATAACTTTAGTCACAGTCTTTGCTACGTTATTCTACACAGAGAAAACCCACTTTCACCAAAGCAAGCGGTTCAGAAGAGCAGATACAGAGTTTCCTCTGTTTCATGCTGTTCGAACGCTTGTAACTTGGAAACTGCTCGTGTTTTGTGCAAATAACTTTATTCACAGTCTTTGCTACGTTATTCTACATAGAGAAAACCCACTTTCAACAAAGCAAGCGGTTCCGAAGAGCAGATACACAGTTTCCTCTGTTTCATGCTGTTCGAACGCGTGTATCTTGGAAACTGTTCGTGTTTTGTGCAAATAACTTTATTCACAGTCTTTGCTACGTTATTCTACATAGAGAAAACCCACTTTCAACAAAGCAGGCGGTTCAGAAGAGCAGATACACAGTTTCCTCTGTTTCATGCTGTTCGAACGCGTGTAACTTGGAAACTGCTCGTGTGTTGTGCAAATAACTTTATTCACAGTCTTTGCTACGTTATTCTACATAGAGAAAACCCACTTTCACCAAAGCAAGCGGTTCAGAAGAGCAGATACACAGTTTCCTCTGTTTCATGCTGTTCGAACGCGTGTATCTTGGAAACTGTTCGTGTTTTGTGCAAATAACTTTATTCACAGTCTTTGCTACGTTATTCTACATAGAGAAAATCCACTTTCAACAAAGCAAGCGGTTCCGAAGAGCAGATACACAGTTTCCTCTGTTTCATGCTGTTCGAACCCGTGTAACTTGGAAACTGCTCGTGTTTTGTGCAAATAACTTTATTCACAGTCTTTGCTACGTTATTCTACATAGAGAAAACCCACTTTCAACAAAGCAAGCGGTTCCGAAGAGCAGATACACAGTTTCCTCTGTTTCATGCTGTTCGAACCCGTGTAACTTGGAAACTGCTCGTGTTTTGTGCAAATAACTTTATTCACAGTCTTTGCTACGTTATTCTACATAGAGAAAACCCACTTTCAACAAAGCAAGCGGTTCCGAAGAGCAGATACAAAGTTTCCTCTGTTTCAGGCTGTTCGAACGCGTGTATCTTGGAAACTGTTCGTGTTTTGTGCAAATAACTTTATTCACAGTCTTTGCTACGTTATTCTACATAGAGAAAACCCACTTTCACCAAAGCAAGCGGTTCAGAAGAGCAGATACAGAGTTTCCTCTGTTTCATGCTGTTCGAACGCGTGTAACTTGGAAACTGCTCGTGTTTTGTGCAAATAACTTTATTCACTGTCTTTGCTACGTTATTCTACATAGAGAAAACCCACTTTCAACAAAGCAAGCGGTTCCGAAGAGCAGATACACAGTTTCCTCTGTTTCATGCTGTTCGAACGCGTGTAACTTGGAAACTGCTCGTGTTTTGTGCAAATAACTTTATTCACTGTCTTTGCTACGTTATTCTACATAGAGAAAACCCACTTTCAACAAAGCAAGCGGTTCCGAAGAGCAGATACACAGTTTCCTCTGTTTCATGCTGTTCGAACCCGTGTAACTTGGAAACTGCTCGTGTTTTGTGCAAATAACTTTATTCACAGTCTTTGCTACGTTATTCTACATAGAGAAAACCCACTTTCAACAAAGCAAGCGGTTCCGAAGAGCAGATACACAGTTTCCTCTGTTTCGTGCTGTTCGAACCCGTGTAACTTGGAAACTGCTCGTGTTTTGTGCAAATAACTTTATTCACAGTCTTTGCTACGTTATTCTACATAGAGAAAACCCACTTTCACCAAAGCAAGCGGTTCAGAAGAGCAGATACACAGTTTCCTCTGTTTCATGCTGTTCGAACGCGTGTATCTTGGAAACTGTTCGTGTTTTGTGCAAATAACTTTATTCACAGTCTTTGCTACGTTATTCTACATAGAGAAAATCCACTTTCAACAAAGCAAGCGGTTCCGAAGAGCAGATACACAGTTTCCTCTGTTTCATGCTGTTCGAACCCGTGTAACTTGGAAACTGCTCGTGTTTTGTGCAAATAACTTTATTCACAGTCTTTGCTACGTTATTCTACATAGAGAAAACCCACTTTCAACAAAGCAAGCGGTTCCGAAGAGCAGATACACAGTTTCCTCTGTTTCATGCTGTTCGAACGCGTGTATCTTGGAAACTGTTCGTGTTTTGTGCAAATAACTTTATTCACAGTCTTTGCTACTGTTACGTCCCAGGGACTTCACCGTATATTTTTTTTCTCCTTTCCGCCTTCGTATTTGAAAATATTAAAAATACGTTCTTACAAGCTTGTCTCAGTCAGCTTGCAAGCCTTCGAAAGGTTGATTAAACCTATTAATTTATAACACTATTTTTTTCTATTTAAAAATACTAAAAATGCGTTCCTACAAACTAGTCTCAATCAACTTGCAAGCCTTCGAATCGTTGATTGAACCTACAAATTTATAACATTATTTTTATTTCTATTTAAAAATACTAAAAATGCTTTCCTACAAACTAGTCTCAATCAACTTGCATGCCTTCGAATCGTTGATTGAACCTATAAATTTATAACATTATTTTTATTTCTATTTGAAAATATTAAAAATACGTTCCTACAAACTAGTCTCAATCAACTCACAAGCCTTCGAATCGTTGATTGGACATACAAATTTATAACACTACGTTATTCTACACAGAGAAAACCCACTTTCACCACAGCAAGCGGTTCAGAAGAGCAGATACAGAGTTTCCTCTGTTTCATGCTGTTCGAACGCGTGTAACTTGGAAACTGCTCGTGTGTTGTGCAAATAACTTTATTCACAGTCTTTGCTACGTTATTCTACATAGAGAAAACCCACTTTCACCAAAGCAAGCGGTTCAGAAGAGCAGATACAAAGTTTCCTCTGTTTCAGGCTGTTCGAACGTGTGTATCTTGGAAACTGTTCGTGTTTTGTGCAAATAACTTTATTCACAGTCTTTGCTACGTTATTCTACATAGAGAAAACCCACTTTCACCAAAGCAAGCGGTTCAGAAGAGCAGGTACAGAGTTTCCTCTGTTTCATGCTGTTCGAACGCGTGTATCTTGGAAACTGTTCGTGTTTTGTGCAAATAACTTTATTCACAGTCTTTGCTACTGTTACGTCCCAGGGACTTCACCGTATATTTTTTTTCTCCTTTCCGCCTTCGTATTTGAAAATATTAAAAATACGTTCTTACAAGCTTGTCTCAGTCAGCTTGCAAGCCTTCGAAAGGTTGATTAAACCTATTAATTTATAACACTATTTTTTTCTATTTAAAAATACTAAAAATGCGTTCCTACAAACTAGTCTCAATCAACTTGCAAGCCTTCGAATCGTTGATTGAACCTACAAATTTATAACATTATTTTTATTTCTATTTAAAAATACTAAAAATGCTTTCCTACAAACTAGTCTCAATCAACTTGCATGCCTTCGAATCGTTGATTGAACCTATAAATTTATAACATTATTTTTATTTCTATTTGAAAATATTAAAAATACGTTCCTACAAACTAGTCTCAATCAACTCACAAGCCTTCGAATCGTTGATTGGACATACAAATTTATAACACTACGTTATTCTACACAGAGAAAACCCACTTTCACCACAGCAAGCGGTTCAGAAGAGCAGATACAGAGTTTCCTCTGTTTCATGCTGTTCGAACGCGTGTAACTTGGAAACTGCTCGTGTGTTGTGCAAATAACTTTATTCACAGTCTTTGCTACGTTATTCTACATAGAGAAAACCCACTTTCAACAAAGCAAGCGGTTCCGAAGAGCAGATACACAGTTTCCTCTGTTTCATGCTGTTCGAACCCGTGTAACTTGGAAACTGCTCGTGTTTTGTGCAAATAACTTTATTCACAGTCTTTGCTACGTTATTCTACATAGAGAAAACCCACTTTCACCAAAGCAAGCGGTTCAGAAGAGCAGATACACAGTTTCCTCTGTTTCATGCTGTTCGAACGCGTGTATCTTGGAAACTGTTCGTGTTTTGTGCAAATAACTTTATTCACAGTCTTTGCTACGTTATTCTACATAGAGAAAATCCACTTTCAACAAAGCAAGCGGTTCCGAAGAGCAGATACACAGTTTCCTCTGTTTCATGCTGTTCGAACCCGTGTAACTTGGAAACTGCTCGTGTTTTGTGCAAATAACTTTATTCACAGTCTTTGCTACGTTATTCTACATAGAGAAAACCCACTTTCAACAAAGCAAGCGGTTCCGAAGAGCAGATACACAGTTTCCTCTGTTTCATGCTGTTCGAACGCGTGTATCTTGGAAACTGTTCGTGTTTTGTGCAAATAACTTTATTCACAGTCTTTGCTACTGTTACGTCCCAGGGACTTCACCGTATATTTTTTTTCTCCTTTCCGCCTTCGTATTTGAAAATATTAAAAATACGTTCTTACAAGCTTGTCTCAGTCAGCTTGCAAGCCTTCGAAAGGTTGATTAAACCTATTAATTTATAACACTATTTTTTTCTATTTAAAAATACTAAAAATGCGTTCCTACAAACTAGTCTCAATCAACTTGCAAGCCTTCGAATCGTTGATTGAACCTACAAATTTATAACATTATTTTTATTTCTATTTAAAAATACTAAAAATGCTTTCCTACAAACTAGTCTCAATCAACTTGCAAGCCTTCGAATCGTTGATTGAACCTATAAATTTATAACATTATTTTTATTTCTATTTGAAAATATTAAAAATACGTTCCTACAAACTAGTCTCAATCAACTCACAAGCCTTCGAATCGTTGATTGGACATACAAATTTATAACACTACGTTATTCTACACAGAGAAAACCCACTTTCACCACAGCAAGCGGTTCAGAAGAGCAGATACAGAGTTTCCTCTGTTTCATGCTGTTCGAACGCGTGTAACTTGGAAACTGCTCGTGTGTTGTGCAAATAACTTTATTCACAGTCTTTGCTACGTTATTCTACATAGAGAAAACCCACTTTCAACAAAGCAAGCGGTTCCGAAGAGCAGATACACAGTTTCCTCTGTTTCATGCTGTTCGAACCCGTGTAACTTGGAAACTGCTCGTGTTTTGTGCAAATAACTTTATTCACAGTCTTTGCTACGTTATTCTACATAGAGAAAACCCACTTTCACCAAAGCAAGCGGTTCAGAAGAGCAGATACACAGTTTCCTCTGTTTCATGCTGTTCGAACGCGTGTATCTTGGAAACTGTTCGTGTTTTGTGCAAATAACTTTATTCACAGTCTTTGCTACGTTATTCTACATAGAGAAAATCCACTTTCAACAAAGCAAGCGGTTCCGAAGAGCAGATACACAGTTTCCTCTGTTTCATGCTGTTCGAACCCGTGTAACTTGGAAACTGCTCGTGTTTTGTGCAAATAACTTTATTCACAGTCTTTGCTACGTTATTCTACATAGAGAAAACCCACTTTCAACAAAGCAAGCGGTTCCGAAGAGCAGATACACAGTTTCCTCTGTTTCATGCTGTTCGAACGCGTGTATCTTGGAAACTGTTCGTGTTTTGTGCAAATAACTTTATTCACAGTCTTTGCTACTGTTACGTCCCAGGGACTTCACCGTATATTTTTTTTCTCCTTTCCGCCTTCGTATTTGAAAATATTAAAAATACGTTCTTACAAGCTTGTCTCAGTCAGCTTGCAAGCCTTCGAAAGGTTGATTAAACCTATTAATTTATAACACTATTTTTTTCTATTTAAAAATACTAAAAATGCGTTCCTACAAACTAGTCTCAATCAACTTGCAAGCCTTCGAATCGTTGATTGAACCTACAAATTTATAACATTATTTTTATTTCTATTTAAAAATACTAAAAATGCTTTCCTACAAACTAGTCTCAATCAACTTGCAAGCCTTCGAATCGTTGATTGAACCTATAAATTTATAACATTATTTTTATTTCTATTTGAAAATATTAAAAATACGTTCCTACAAACTAGTCTCAATCAACTCACAAGCCTTCGAATCGTTGATTGGACATATAAATTTATAACACTACGTTATTCTACACAGAGAAAACCCACTTTCACCACAGCAAGCGGTTCAGAAGAGCAGATACAGAGTTTCCTCTGTTTCATGCTGTTCGAACGCGTGTAACTTGGAAACTGCTCGTGTGTTGTGCAAATAACTTTATTCACAGTCTTTGCTACGTTATTCTACATAGAGAAAACCCACTTTCAACAAAGCAAGCGGTTCCGAAGAGCAGATACACAGTTTCCTCTGTTTCATGCTGTTCGAACCCGTGTAACTTGGAAACTGCTCGTGTTTTGTGCAAATAACTTTATTCACAGTCTTTGCTACGTTATTCTACATAGAGAAAACCCACTTTCACCAAAGCAAGCGGTTCAGAAGAGCAGATACAGAGTTTCCTCTGTTTCATGCTGTTCGAACGCGTGTAACTTGGAAACTGCTCGTGTTTTGTGCAAATAACTTTATTCACAGTCTTTGCTACGTTATTCTACATAGAGAAAACCCACTTTCACCAAAGCAAGCGGTTCAGAAGAGCAGATACAGAGTTTCCTCTGTTTCAGGCTGTTCGAACGCGTGTATCTTGGAAACTGTTCGTGTTTTGTGCAAATAACTTGATTCACAGTCTTTGCTACGTTATTCTAAATAGAGAAAACCCACTTTCAACAAAGCAAGCGGTTCCGAAGAGCAGATACACAGTTTCCTCTGTTTCATGCTGTTCGAACCCGTGTAACTTGGAAACTGCTCGTGTTTTGTGCAAATAACTTTATTCACAGTCTTTGCTACGTTATTCTACATAGAGAAAACCCACTTTCAACAAAGCAAGCGGTTCCGAAGAGCAGATACACAGTTTCCTCTGTTTCATGCTGTTCGAACGCGTGTATCTTGGAAACTGTTCGTGTTTTGTGCAAATAACTTTATTCACAGTCTTTGCTACTGTTACGTCCCAGGGACTTCACCGTATATTTTTTTTCTCCTTTCCTCCTTCGTGTTTGAAAATATTAAAAATACGTTCTCACAAGCTTGTCTCAGTCAGCTTGCAAGCCTTCGAAAGGTTGATTAAACCTATTAATTTATAACACTATTTTTTTCTATTTAAAAATACTAAAAATGCGTTCCTACAAACTAGTCTCAATCAACTTGCAAGCCTTCGAATCGTTGATTGAACCTACAAATTTATAACATTATTTTTATTTCTATTTAAAAATACTAAAAATGCTTTCCTACAAACTAGTCTCAATCAACTTGCAAGCCTTCGAATCGTTGATTGAACCTATAAATTTATAACATTATTTTTATTTCTATTTGAAAATATTAAAAATACGTTCCTACAAACTAGTCTCAATCAACTCACAATCCTTCGAATCGTTGATTGGACATATAAATTTATAACACTACGTTATTCTACACAGAGAAAACCCACTTTCACCACAGCAAGCGGTTCAGAAGAGCAGATACAGAGTTTCCTCTGTTTCATGCTGTTCGAACGCGTGTAACTTGGAAACTGCTCGTGTGTTGTGCAAATAACTTTATTCACAGTCTTTGCTACGTTATTCTACATAGAGAAAACCCACTTTCACCAAAGCAAGCGGTTCAGAAGAGCAGATACAAAGTTTCCTCTGTTTCAGGCTGTTCGAACGCGTGTATCTTGGAAACTGTTCGTGTTTTGTGCAAATAACTTTATTCACAGTCTTTGCTACGTTATTCTACATAGAGAAAACCCACTTTCACCAAAGCAAGCGGTTCAGAAGAGCAGGTACAGAGTTTCCTCTGTTTCATGCTGTTCGAACGCGTGTATCTTGGAAACTGTTCGTGTTTTGTGCAAATAACTTTAGTCACAGTCTTTGCTACGTTATTCTACATAGAGAAAACCCACTTTCACCAAAGCAAGCGGTTCAGAAGAGCAGATACAGAGTTTCCTCTGTTTCATGCTGTTCGAACGCTTGTAACTTGGAAACTGCTCGTGTTTTGTGCAAATAACTTTATTCACAGTCTTTGCTACGTTATTCTACATAGAGAAAACCCACTTTCAACAAAGCAAGCGGTTCCGAAGAGCAGATACACAGTTTCCTCTGTTTCATGCTGTTCGAACGCGTGTATCTTGGAAACTGTTCGTGTTTTGTGCAAATAACTTTATTCACAGTCTTTGCTACGTTATTCTACATAGAGAAAACCCACTTTCAACAAAGCAGGCGGTTCAGAAGAGCAGATACACAGTTTCCTCTGTTTCATGCTGTTCGAACGCGTGTAACTTGGAAACTGCTCGTGTGTTGTGCAAATAACTTTATTCACAGTCTTTGCTACGTTATTCTACATAGAGAAAACCCACTTTCACCAAAGCAAGCGGTTCAGAAGAGCAGATACACAGTTTCCTCTGTTTCATGCTGTTCGAACGCGTGTATCTTGGAAACTGTTCGTGTTTTGTGCAAATAACTTTATTCACAGTCTTTGCTACGTTATTCTACATAGAGAAAACCCACTTTCAACAAAGCAAGCGGTTCCGAAGAGCAGATACACAGTTTCCTCTGTTTCATGCTGTTCGAACCCGTGTAACTTGGAAACTGCTCGTGTTTTGTGCAAATAACTTTATTCACAGTCTTTGCTACGTTATTCTACATAGAGAAAACCCACTTTCAACAAAGCAAGCGGTTCAGAAGAGCAGATACAGAGTTTCCTCCGTTTCAGGCTGTTCGAACGCGTGTAACTTGGAAACTGCTCGTGTTTTGTGCAAATAACTTTATTCACAGTCTTTGCTACGTTATTCTACATAGAGAAAACCCACTTTCAACAAAGCAAGCGGTTCCGAAGAGCAGATACACAGTTTCCTCTGTTTCATGCTGTTCGAACGCGTGTATCTTGGAAACTGTTCGTGTTTTGTGCAAATAACTTTATTCACAGTCTTTGCTACGTTATTCTACATAGAGAAAACCCACTTTCAACAAAGCAAGCGGTTCAGAAGAGCAGATACAGAGTTTCCTCCGTTTCAGGCTGTTCGAACGCGTGTAACTTGGAAACTGCTCGTGTTTTGTGCAAATAACTTTATTCACAGTCTTTGCTACGTTATTCTACATAGAGAAAACCCACTTTCAACAAAGCAAGCGGTTCCGAAGAGCAGATACACAGTTTCCTCTGTTTCATGCTGTTCGAACCCGTGTAACTTGGAAACTGCTCGCGTTTTGTGCAAATAACTTTATTCACAGTCTTTGCTACGTTATTCTACATAGAGAAAACCCACTTTCAACAAAGCAAGCGGTTCAGAAGAGCAGATACAGAGTTTCCTCCGTTTCAGGCTGTTCGAACGCGTGTAACTTGGAAACTGCTCGTGTTTTGTGCAAATAACTTTATTCACAGTCTTTGCTACGTTATTCTACATAGAGCAAACCCACTTTCACCAAAGCAAGCGGTTCAGAAGAGCAGATACAAAGTTTCCTCTGTTTCAGGCTGTTCGAACGCGTGTATCTTGGAAACTGTTCGTGTTTTGTGCAAATAACTTTATTCACAGTCTTTGCTACGTTATTCTACATAGAGAAAACCCACTTTCACCAAAGCAAGCGGTTCAGAAGAGCAGGTACAGAGTTTCCTCTGTTTCATGCTGTTCGAACCCGTGTAACTTGGAAACTGCTCGTGTTTTGTGCAAATAACTTTATTCACAGTCTTTGCTACGTTATTCTACATAGAGAAAACCCACTTTCAACAAAGCAAGCGGTTCCGAAGAGCAGATACACAGTTTCCTCTGTTTCATGCTGTTCGAACCCGTTTAACTTGGAAACTGCTCGTGTTTTGTGCAAATAACTTTATTCACAGTCTTTGCTACGTTATTCTACATAGAGAAAACCCACTTTCAACAAAGCAAGCGGTTCAGAAGAGCAGATACAGAGTTTCCTCCGTTTCAGGCTGTTCGAACGCGTGTAACTTGGAAACTGCTCGTGTTTTGTGCAAATAACTTTATTCACAGTCTTTGCTACGTTATTCTACATAGAGAAAACCCACTTTCAACAAAGCAAGCGGTTCCGAAGAGCAGATACACAGTTTCCTCTGTTTCATGCTGTTCGAACGCGTGTATCTTGGAAACTGTTCGTGTTTTGTGCAAATAACTTTATTCACAGTCTTTGCTACGTTATTCTACATAGAGAAAACCCACTTTCAACAAAGCAAGCGGTTCCGAAGAGCAGATACACAGTTTCCTCTGTTTCATGCTGTTCGAACCCGTGTAACTTGGAAACTGCTCGTGTTTTGTGCAAATAACTTTATTCACAGTCTTTGCTACGTTATTCTACATAGAGAAAACCCACTTTCAACAAAGCAAGCGGTTCAGAAGAGCAGATACAGAGTTTCCTCCGTTTCAGGCTGTTCGAACGCGTGTAACTTGGAAACTGCTCGTGTTTTGTGCAAATAACTTTATTCACAGTCTTTGCTACGTTATTCTACATAGAGAAAACCCACTTTCAACAAAGCAAGCGGTTCCGAAGAGCAGATACACAGTTTCCTCTGTTTCATGCTGTTCGAACCCGTGTAACTTGGAAACTGCTCGTGTTTTGTGCAAATAACTTTATTCACAGTCTTTGCTACGTTATTCTACATAGAGAAAACCCACTTTCAACAAAGCAAGCGGTTCAGAAGAGCAGATACAGAGTTTCCTTCGTTTCAGGCTGTTCGAACGCGTGTAACTTGGAAACTGCTCGTGTTTTGTGCAAATAACTTTATTCACAGTCTTTGCTACGTTATTCTACATAGAGAAAACCCACTTTCAACAAAGCAAGCGGTTCCGAAGAGCAGATACACAGTTTCCTCTGTTTCATGCTGTTCGAACCCGTGTAACTTGGAAACTGCTCGTGTTTTGTGCAAATAACTTTATTCACAGTCTTTGCTACGTTATTCTACATAGAGAAAACCCACTTTCACCAAAGCAAGCGGTTCAGAAGAGCAGATACAAAGTTTCCTCTGTTTCAGGCTGTTCGAACGCGTGTATCTTGGAAACTGTTCGTGTTTTGTGCAAATAACTTTATTCACAGTCTTTGCTACGTTATTCTACATAGAGAAAACCCACTTTCACCAAAGCAAGCGGTTCAGAAGAGCAGGTACAGAGTTTCCTCTGTTTCATGCTGTTCGAACGCGTGTATCTTGGAAACTGTTCGTGTTTTGTGCAAATAACTTTAGTCACAGTCTTTGCTACGTTATTCTACATAGAGAAAACCCACTTTCACCAAAGCAAGCGGTTCAGAAGAGCAGATACAGAGTTTCCTCTGTTTCATGCTGTTCGAACGCGTGTAACTTGGAAACTGCTCGTGTGTTGTGCAAATAACTTTATTCACAGTCTTTGCTACGTTATTCTACATAGAGAAAACCCACTTTCACCAAAGCAAGCGGTTCAGAAGAGCAGATACACAGTTTCCTCTGTTTCATGCTGTTCGAACGCGTGTATCTTGGAAACTGTTCGTGTTTTGTGCAAATAACTTTATTCACAGTCTTTGCTACGTTATTCTACATAGAGAAAATCCACTTTCAACAAAGCAAGCGGTTCCGAAGAGCAGATACACAGTTTCCTCTGTTTCATGCTGTTCGAACCCGTGTAACTTGGAAACTGCTCGTGTTTTGTGCAAATAACTTTATTCACAGTCTTTGCTACGTTATTCTACATAGAGAAAACCCACTTTCAACAAAGCAAGCGGTTCCGAAGAGCAGATACACAGTTTCCTCTGTTTCATGCTGTTCGAACCCGTGTAACTTGGAAACTGCTCGTGTTTTGTGCAAATAACTTTATTCACAGTCTTTGCTACGTTATTCTACATAGAGAAAACCCACTTTCAACAAAGCAAGCGGTTCAGAAGAGCAGATACAGAGTTTCCTCCGTTTCAGGCTGTTCGAACGCGTGTAACTTGGAAACTGCTCGTGTTTTGTGCAAATAACTTTATTCACAGTCTTTGCTACGTTATTCTACATAGAGAAAACCCACTTTCAACAAAGCAAGCGGTTCCGACGAGCAGATACACAGTTTCCTCTGTTTCATGCTGTTCGAACCCGTGTAACTTGGAAACTGCTCGTGTTTTGTGCAAATAACTTTATTCACAGTCTTTGCTACGTTATTCTACATAGAGAAAACCCACTTTCAACAAAGCAAGCGGTTCCGAAGAGCAGATACACAGTTTCCTCTGTTTCATGCTGTTCGAACGCGTGTATCTTGGAAACTGTTCGTGTTTTGTGCAAATAACTTTATTCGCAGTCTTTGCTACGTTATTCTACATAGAGAAAACCCACTTTCAACAAAGCAAGCGGTTCCGAAGAGCAGATACACAGTTTCCTCTGTTTCATGCTGTTCGAACCCGTGTAACTTGGAAACTGCTCGTGTTTTGTGCAAATAACTTTATTCACAGTCTTTGCTACGTTATTCTACATAGAGAAAACCCACTTTCAACAAAGCAAGCGGTTCAGAAGAGCAGATACAGAGTTTCCTCCGTTTCAGGCTGTTCGAACGCGTGTAACTTGGAAACTGCTCGTGTTTTGTGCAAATAACTTTATTCACAGTCTTTGCTACGTTATTCTACATAGAGAAAACCCACTTTCAACAAAGCAAGCGGTTCCGAAGAGCAGATACACAGTTTCCTCTGTTTCATGCTGTTCGAACCCGTTTAACTTGGAAACTGCTCGTGTTTTGTGCAAATAACTTTATTCACAGTCTTTGCTACGTTATTCTACATAGAGAAAACCCACTTTCAACAAAGCAAGCGGTTCAGAAGAGCAGATACAGAGTTTCCTCCGTTTCAGGCTGTTCGAACGCGTGTAACTTGGAAACTGCTCGTGTTTTGTGCAAATAACTTTATTCACAGTCTTTGCTACGTTATTCTACATAGAGAAAACCCACTTTCAACAAAGCAAGCGGTTCCGAAGAGCAGATACACAGTTTCCTCTGTTTCATGCTGTTCGAACGCGTGTATCTTGGAAACTGTTCGTGTTTTGTGCAAATAACTTTATTCACAGTCTTTGCTACGTTATTCTACATAGAGAAAACCCACTTTCAACAAAGCAAGCGGTTCCGAAGAGCAGATACACAGTTTCCTCTGTTTCATGCTGTTCGAACCCGTGTAACTTGGAAACTGCTCGTGTTTTGTGCAAATAACTTTATTCACAGTCTTTGCTACGTTATTCTACATAGAGAAAACCCACTTTCAACAAAGCAAGCGGTTCAGAAGAGCAGATACAGAGTTTCCTCCGTTTCAGGCTGTTCGAACGCGTGTAACTTGGAAACTGCTCGTGTTTTGTGCAAATAACTTTATTCACAGTCTTTGCTACGTTATTCTACATAGAGAAAACCCACTTTCAACAAAGCAAGCGGTTCCGAAGAGCAGATACACAGTTTCCTCTGTTTCATGCTGTTCGAACCCGTGTAACTTGGAAACTGCTCGCGTTTTGTGCAAATAACTTTATTCACAGTCTTTGCTACGTTATTCTACATAGAGAAAACCCACTTTCAACAAAGCAAGCGGTTCAGAAGAGCAGATACAGAGTTTCCTCCGTTTCAGGCTGTTCGAACGCGTGTAACTTGGAAACTGCTCGTGTTTTGTGCAAATAACTTTATTCACAGTCTTTGCTACGTTATTCTACATAGAGCAAACCCACTTTCACCAAAGCAAGCGGTTCAGAAGAGCAGATACAAAGTTTCCTCTGTTTCAGGCTGTTCGAACGCGTGTATCTTGGAAACTGTTCGTGTTTTGTGCAAATAACTTTATTCACAGTCTTTGCTACGTTATTCTACATAGAGAAAACCCACTTTCACCAAAGCAAGCGGTTCAGAAGAGCAGGTACAGAGTTTCCTCTGTTTCATGCTGTTCGAACCCGTGTAACTTGGAAACTGCTCGTGTTTTGTGCAAATAACTTTATTCACAGTCTTTGCTACGTTATTCTACATAGAGAAAACCCACTTTCAACAAAGCAAGCGGTTCCGAAGAGCAGATACACAGTTTCCTCTGTTTCATGCTGTTCGAACCCGTTTAACTTGGAAACTGCTCGTGTTTTGTGCAAATAACTTTATTCACAGTCTTTGCTACGTTATTCTACATAGAGAAAACCCACTTTCAACAAAGCAAGCGGTTCAGAAGAGCAGATACAGAGTTTCCTCCGTTTCAGGCTGTTCGAACGCGTGTAACTTGGAAACTGCTCGTGTTTTGTGCAAATAACTTTATTCACAGTCTTTGCTACGTTATTCTACATAGAGAAAACCCACTTTCAACAAAGCAAGCGGTTCCGAAGAGCAGATACACAGTTTCCTCTGTTTCATGCTGTTCGAACGCGTGTATCTTGGAAACTGTTCGTGTTTTGTGCAAATAACTTTATTCACAGTCTTTGCTACGTTATTCTACATAGAGAAAACCCACTTTCAACAAAGCAAGCGGTTCCGAAGAGCAGATACACAGTTTCCTCTGTTTCATGCTGTTCGAACCCGTGTAACTTGGAAACTGCTCGTGTTTTGTGCAAATAACTTTATTCACAGTCTTTGCTACGTTATTCTACATAGAGAAAACCCACTTTCAACAAAGCAAGCGGTTCAGAAGAGCAGATACAGAGTTTCCTCCGTTTCAGGCTGTTCGAACGCGTGTAACTTGGAAACTGCTCGTGTTTTGTGCAAATAACTTTATTCACAGTCTTTGCTACGTTATTCTACATAGAGAAAACCCACTTTCAACAAAGCAAGCGGTTCCGAAGAGCAGATACACAGTTTCCTCTGTTTCATGCTGTTCGAACCCGTGTAACTTGGAAACTGCTCGTGTTTTGTGCAAATAACTTTATTCACAGTCTTTGCTACGTTATTCTACATAGAGAAAACCCACTTTCAACAAAGCAAGCGGTTCAGAAGAGCAGATACAGAGTTTCCTTCGTTTCAGGCTGTTCGAACGCGTGTAACTTGGAAACTGCTCGTGTTTTGTGCAAATAACTTTATTCACAGTCTTTGCTACGTTATTCTACATAGAGAAAACCCACTTTCAACAAAGCAAGCGGTTCCGAAGAGCAGATACACAGTTTCCTCTGTTTCATGCTGTTCGAACCCGTGTAACTTGGAAACTGCTCGTGTTTTGTGCAAATAACTTTATTCACAGTCTTTGCTACGTTATTCTACATAGAGAAAACCCACTTTCACCAAAGCAAGCGGTTCAGAAGAGCAGATACAAAGTTTCCTCTGTTTCAGGCTGTTCGAACGCGTGTATCTTGGAAACTGTTCGTGTTTTGTGCAAATAACTTTATTCACAGTCTTTGCTACGTTATTCTACATAGAGAAAACCCACTTTCACCAAAGCAAGCGGTTCAGAAGAGCAGGTACAGAGTTTCCTCTGTTTCATGCTGTTCGAACGCGTGTATCTTGGAAACTGTTCGTGTTTTGTGCAAATAACTTTAGTCACAGTCTTTGCTACGTTATTCTACATAGAGAAAACCCACTTTCACCAAAGCAAGCGGTTCAGAAGAGCAGATACAGAGTTTCCTCTGTTTCATGCTGTTCGAACGCGTGTAACTTGGAAACTGCTCGTGTGTTGTGCAAATAACTTTATTCACAGTCTTTGCTACGTTATTCTACATAGAGAAAACCCACTTTCACCAAAGCAAGCGGTTCAGAAGAGCAGATACACAGTTTCCTCTGTTTCATGCTGTTCGAACGCGTGTATCTTGGAAACTGTTCGTGTTTTGTGCAAATAACTTTATTCACAGTCTTTGCTACGTTATTCTACATAGAGAAAATCCACTTTCAACAAAGCAAGCGGTTCCGAAGAGCAGATACACAGTTTCCTCTGTTTCATGCTGTTCGAACCCGTGTAACTTGGAAACTGCTCGTGTTTTGTGCAAATAACTTTATTCACAGTCTTTGCTACGTTATTCTACATAGAGAAAACCCACTTTCAACAAAGCAAGCGGTTCCGAAGAGCAGATACACAGTTTCCTCTGTTTCATGCTGTTCGAACCCGTGTAACTTGGAAACTGCTCGTGTTTTGTGCAAATAACTTTATTCACAGTCTTTGCTACGTTATTCTACATAGAGAAAACCCACTTTCAACAAAGCAAGCGGTTCAGAAGAGCAGATACAGAGTTTCCTCCGTTTCAGGCTGTTCGAACGCGTGTAACTTGGAAACTGCTCGTGTTTTGTGCAAATAACTTTATTCACAGTCTTTGCTACGTTATTCTACATAGAGAAAACCCACTTTCAACAAAGCAAGCGGTTCCGACGAGCAGATACACAGTTTCCTCTGTTTCATGCTGTTCGAACCCGTGTAACTTGGAAACTGCTCGTGTTTTGTGCAAATAACTTTATTCACAGTCTTTGCTACGTTATTCTACATAGAGAAAACCCACTTTCAACAAAGCAAGCGGTTCCGAAGAGCAGATACACAGTTTCCTCTGTTTCATGCTGTTCGAACGCGTGTATCTTGGAAACTGTTCGTGTTTTGTGCAAATAACTTTATTCGCAGTCTTTGCTACGTTATTCTACATAGAGAAAACCCACTTTCAACAAAGCAAGCGGTTCCGAAGAGCAGATACACAGTTTCCTCTGTTTCATGCTGTTCGAACCCGTGTAACTTGGAAACTGCTCGTGTTTTGTGCAAATAACTTTATTCACAGTCTTTGCTACGTTATTCTACATAGAGAAAACCCACTTTCAACAAAGCAAGCGGTTCAGAAGAGCAGATACAGAGTTTCCTCCGTTTCAGGCTGTTCGAACGCGTGTAACTTGGAAACTGCTCGTGTTTTGTGCAAATAACTTTATTCACAGTCTTTGCTACGTTATTCTACATAGAGAAAACCCACTTTCAACAAAGCAAGCGGTTCCGAAGAGCAGATACACAGTTTCCTCTGTTTCATGCTGTTCGAACCCGTTTAACTTGGAAACTGCTCGTGTTTTGTGCAAATAACTTTATTCACAGTCTTTGCTACGTTATTCTACATAGAGAAAACCCACTTTCAACAAAGCAAGCGGTTCAGAAGAGCAGATACAGAGTTTCCTCCGTTTCAGGCTGTTCGAACGCGTGTAACTTGGAAACTGCTCGTGTTTTGTGCAAATAACTTTATTCACAGTCTTTGCTACGTTATTCTACATAGAGAAAACCCACTTTCAACAAAGCAAGCGGTTCCGAAGAGCAGATACACAGTTTCCTCTGTTTCATGCTGTTCGAACGCGTGTATCTTGGAAACTGTTCGTGTTTTGTGCAAATAACTTTATTCACAGTCTTTGCTACGTTATTCTACATAGAGAAAACCCACTTTCAACAAAGCAAGCGGTTCCGAAGAGCAGATACACAGTTTCCTCTGTTTCATGCTGTTCGAACCCGTGTAACTTGGAAACTGCTCGTGTTTTGTGCAAATAACTTTATTCACAGTCTTTGCTACGTTATTCTACATAGAGAAAACCCACTTTCAACAAAGCAAGCGGTTCAGAAGAGCAGATACAGAGTTTCCTCCGTTTCAGGCTGTTCGAACGCGTGTAACTTGGAAACTGCTCGTGTTTTGTGCAAATAACTTTATTCACAGTCTTTGCTACGTTATTCTACATAGAGAAAACCCACTTTCAACAAAGCAAGCGGTTCCGAAGAGCAGATACACAGTTTCCTCTGTTTCATGCTGTTCGAACCCGTGTAACTTGGAAACTGCTCGTGTTTTGTGCAAATAACTTTATTCACAGTCTTTGCTACGTTATTCTACATAGAGAAAACCCACTTTCAACAAAGCAAGCGGTTCAGAAGAGCAGATACAGAGTTTCCTTCGTTTCAGGCTGTTCGAACGCGTGTAACTTGGAAACTGCTCGTGTTTTGTGCAAATAACTTTATTCACAGTCTTTGCTACGTTATTCTACATAGAGAAAACCCACTTTCAACAAAGCAAGCAGTTCCGAAGAGCAGATACACAGTTTCCTCTGTTTCATGCTGTTCGAACCCGTGTAACTTGGAAACTGCTCGTGTTTTGTGCAAATAACTTTATTCACAGTCTTTGCTACGTTATTCTACATAGAGAAAACCCACTTTCACCAAAGCAAGCGGTTCAGAAGAGCAGATACAAAGTTTCCTCTGTTTCAGGCTGTTCGAACGCGTGTATCTTGGAAACTGTTCGTGTTTTGTGCAAATAACTTTATTCACAGTCTTTGCTACGTTATTCTACATAGAGAAAACCCACTTTCACCAAAGCAAGCGGTTCAGAAGAGCAGGTACAGAGTTTCCTCTGTTTCATGCTGTTCGAACGCGTGTATCTTGGAAACTGTTCGTGTTTTGTGCAAATAACTTTAGTCACAGTCTTTGCTACGTTATTCTACATAGAGAAAACCCACTTTCACCAAAGCAAGCGGTTCAGAAGAGCAGATACAGAGTTTCCTCTGTTTCATGCTGTTCGAACGCGTGTAACTTGGAAACTGCTCGTGTGTTGTGCAAATAACTTTATTCACAGTCTTTGCTACGTTATTCTACATAGAGAAAACCCACTTTCACCAAAGCAAGCGGTTCAGAAGAGCAGATACACAGTTTCCTCTGTTTCATGCTGTTCGAACGCGTGTATCTTGGAAACTGTTCGTGTTTTGTGCAAATAACTTTATTCACAGTCTTTGCTACGTTATTCTACATAGAGAAAATCCACTTTCAACAAAGCAAGCGGTTCCGAAGAGCAGATACACAGTTTCCTCTGTTTCATGCTGTTCGAACCCGTGTAACTTGGAAACTGCTCGTGTTTTGTGCAAATAACTTTATTCACAGTCTTTGCTACGTTATTCTACATAGAGAAAACCCACTTTCAACAAAGCAAGCGGTTCCGAAGAGCAGATACACAGTTTCCTCTGTTTCATGCTGTTCGAACCCGTGTAACTTGGAAACTGCTCGTGTTTTGTGCAAATAACTTTATTCACAGTCTTTGCTACGTTATTCTACATAGAGAAAACCCACTTTCAACAAAGCAAGCGGTTCAGAAGAGCAGATACAGAGTTTCCTCCGTTTCAGGCTGTTCGAACGCGTGTAACTTGGAAACTGCTCGTGTTTTGTGCAAATAACTTTATTCACAGTCTTTGCTACGTTATTCTACATAGAGAAAACCCACTTTCAACAAAGCAAGCGGTTCCGACGAGCAGATACACAGTTTCCTCTGTTTCATGCTGTTCGAACCCGTGTAACTTGGAAACTGCTCGTGTTTTGTGCAAATAACTTTATTCACAGTCTTTGCTACGTTATTCTACATAGAGAAAACCCACTTTCAACAAAGCAAGCGGTTCCGAAGAGCAGATACACAGTTTCCTCTGTTTCATGCTGTTCGAACGCGTGTATCTTGGAAACTGTTCGTGTTTTGTGCAAATAACTTTATTCGCAGTCTTTGCTACGTTATTCTACATAGAGAAAACCCACTTTCAACAAAGCAAGCGGTTCCGAAGAGCAGATACACAGTTTCCTCTGTTTCATGCTGTTCGAACCCGTGTAACTTGGAAACTGCTCGTGTTTTGTGCAAATAACTTTATTCACAGTCTTTGCTACGTTATTCTACATAGAGAAAACCCACTTTCAACAAAGCAAGCGGTTCAGAAGAGCAGATACAGAGTTTCCTCCGTTTCAGGCTGTTCGAACGCGTGTAACTTGGAAACTGCTCGTGTTTTGTGCAAATAACTTTATTCACAGTCTTTGCTACGTTATTCTACATAGAGAAAACCCACTTTCAACAAAGCAAGCGGTTCCGAAGAGCAGATACACAGTTTCCTCTGTTTCATGCTGTTCGAACCCGTGTAACTTGGAAACTGCTCGTGTTTTGTGCAAATAACTTTATTCACAGTCTTTGCTACGTTATTCTACATAGAGAAAACCCACTTTCACCAAAGCAAGCGGTTCAGAAGAGCAGATACAAAGTTTCCTCTGTTTCAGGCTGTTCGAACGCGTGTATCTTGGAAACTGTTCGTGTTTTGTGCAAATAACTTTATTCACAGTCTTTGCTACGTTATTCTACATAGAGAAAACCCACTTTCACCAAAGCAAGCGGTTCAGAAGAGCAGGTACAGAGTTTCCTCTGTTTCATGCTGTTCGAACGCGTGTATCTTGGAAACTGTTCGTGTTTTGTGCAAATAACTTTAGTCACAGTCTTTGCTACGTTATTCTACATAGAGAAAACCCACTTTCACCAAAGCAAGCGGTTCAGAAGAGCAGATACAGAGTTTCCTCTGTTTCATGCTGTTCGAACGCGTGTAACTTGGAAACTGCTCGTGTTTTGTGCAAATAACTTTATTCACTGTCTTTGCTACGTTATTCTACATAGAGAAAACCCACTTTCAACAAAGCAAGCGGTTCCGAAGAGCAGATACACAGTTTCCTCTGTTTCATGCTGTTCGAACGCGTGTATCTTGGAAACTGCTCGTGTTTTGTGCAAATAACTTTAGTCACAGTCTTTGCTACGTTATTCTACATAGAGAAAACCCACTTTCACCAAAGCAAGCGGTTCAGAAGAGCAGATACAGAGTTTCCTCTGTTTCTTGCTGTTCGAACGCGTGGAACTTGGAAACTGCTCGTGTTTTGTGCAAATAACTTTATTCACAGTCTTTGCTACGTTATTCTACATAGAGAAAACCCACTTTCACCAAAGCAAGCGGTTCAGAAGAGCAGGTACAGAGTTTCCTCTGTTTCATGCTGTTCGAACGCGTGTATCTTGGAAACTGTTCGTGTTTTGTGCAAATAACTTTATTCACAGTCTTTGCTACGTTATTCTACATAGAGAAAACCCACTTTCAACAAAGCAAGCGGTTCCGAAGAGCAGATACACAGTTTCCTCTGTTTCATGCTGTTCGAACGCGTGTATCTTGGAAACTGTTCGTGTTTTGTGCAAATAACTTTATTCACAGTCTTTGCTACGTTATTCTACATAGAGAAAACCCACTTTCACCAAAGCAAGCGGTTCAGAAGAGCAGATACAGAGTTTCCTCTGTTTCATGCTGTTCGAACGCGTGTAACTTGGAAACTGCTCGTGTTTTGTGCAAATAACTTTATTCACAGTCTTTGCTACGTTATTCTACATAGAGAAAACCCACTTTCAACAAAGCAGGCGGTTCAGAAGAGCAGATACAGAGTTTCCTCTGTTTCTTGCTGTTCGAACGCGTGTAACTTGGAAACTGCTCGTGTTTTGTGCAAATAACTTTATTCACAGTCTTTGCTACGTTATTCTACATAGAGAAAACCCACTTTCACCAAAGCAAGCGGTTCAGAAGAGCAGGTACAGAGTTTCCTCTGTTTCATGCTGTTCGAACGCGTGTAACTTGGAAACTGCTCGTGTTTTGTGCAAATAACTTTATTCACAGTCTTTGCTACGTTATTCTACATAGAGAAAACCCACTTTCAACAAAGCAGGCGGTTCTGAAGTGCAGATACAGAGTTTCCTCTGTTTCTTGCTGTTCGAACGCGTGTATCTTGGAAACTGTTCGTGTTTTGTGCAAATAACTTTATTCACAGTCTTTGCTACGTTATTCTACATAGAGAAAACCCACTTTCACCAAAGCAAGCGGTTCAGAAGAGCAGATACAGAGTTTCCTCTGTTTCATGCTGTTCGAACGCGTGTAACTTGGAAACTGCTCGTATTTTGTGCAAATAACTTTATTCACAGTCTTTGCTACGTTATTCTACATAGAGAAAACCCACTTTCAACAAAGCAGGCGGTTCAGAAGAGCAGATACAGAGTTTCCTCTGTTTCATGCTGTTCGAACGCGTGTAACTTGGAAACTGCTCGTGTTTTGTGCAAATAACTTTATTCACAGTCTTTGCTACGTTATTCTACATAGAGAAAACCCACTTTCAACAAAGCAAGCGGTTCAGAAGAGCAGATACACAGTTTCCTCTGTTTCATGCTGTTCGAACGCGTGTAACTTGGAAACTGCTCGTGTTTTGTGCAAATAACTTTATTCACAGTCTTTGCTACGTTATTCTACATAGAGAAAACCCACTTTCAACAAAGCAGGCGGTTCAGAACAGCAGATACAGAGTTTCCTCTGTTTCATGCTGTTCGAACGCGTGTAACTTGGAAACTGCTCGTGTTTCGTGCAAATAACTTTATTCGCAGTCTTTGCTACGTTATTCTACATAGAGAAAACCCACTTTCAACAAAGCAGGCGGTTCAGAAGAGCAGATACAGAGTTTCCTCTGTTTCTTGCTGTTCGAACGCGTGTAACTTGGAAACTGCTCGTGTTTTGTGCAAATAACTTTATTCACAGTCTTTGCTACGTTATTCTACATAGAGAAAACCCACTTTCAACAAAGCAAGCGGTTCAGAAGAGCAGACACAGAGTTTCATGCTGTTCGAACGCGTGTAACTTGGAAACTGCTCGTGTTTTGTGCAAATAACTTTATTCACAGTCTTTGCTACGTTATTCTACATAGAGAAAACCCACTTTCAACAAAGCAGGCGGTTCAGAAGAGCAGATACAGAGTTTCCTCTGTTTCATGCTGTTCGAACGCGTGTAACTTGGAAACTGCTCGTGTTTCGTGCAAATAACTTTATTCGCAGTCTTTGCTACGTTATTCTACATAGAGAAAACCCACTTTCAACAAAGCAGGCGGTTCAGAAGAGCAGATACAGAGTTTCCTCTGTTTCTTGCTGTTCGAACGCGTGTAACTTGGAAACTGCTCGTGTTTTGTGCAAATAACTTTATTCACAGTCTTTGCTACGTTATTCTACATAGAGAAAACCCACTTTCAACAAAGCAAGCGGTTCAGAAGAGCAGATACACAGTTTCCTATGGTTGATGCTGTTCGAACGCGTGTAACTTGGAAACTGCTCGTGTTTTGTGCAAATAACTTTATTCACAGTCTTTGCTACGTTATTCTACATAGAGAAAACCCACTTTCACCAAAGCAAGCGGTTCAGAAGAGCAGATACAGAGTTTCCTCTGTTTCATGCTGTTCGAACGCGTGTATCTTGGAAACTGCTCGTGTTTTGTGCAAATAGCTTTATTCACAGTCTTTGCTACGTTATTCTACATAGAGAAAACCCACTTTCAACAAAGCAAGCGGTTCAGAAGAGCAGATACAGAGTTTCCTCTGTTTCAGGCTGTTCGAACGCGTGTATCTTGGAAACTGTTCGTGTTTTGTGCAAATAACTTTATTCACAGTCTTTGCTACGTTATTCTACATAGAGAAAACCCACTTTCACCCAAGCAAGCGGTTCAGAAGAGCAGATACAGAGTTTCCTCTGTTTCAGGCTGTTCGAACGCGTGTATCTTGGATACTGTTCGTGTTTTGTGCAAATAACATTATTCACAGTCTTTGCTACGTTATTCTACATAGAGAAAACCCACTTTCAACAAAGCAAGCGGTTCAGAAGAGCAGATACACAGTTTCCTATGGTTGATGCTGTTCGAACGCGTGTAACTTGGAAACTGCTCGTGTTTTGTGCAAATAACTTTATTCACAGTCTTTGCTACGTTATTCTACATAGAGAAAACCCACTTTCAACAAAGCAGGCGGTTCAGAAGAGCAGATACAGAGTTTCCTCTGTTTCTTGCTGTTCGAACGCGTGTAACTTGGAAACTACTCGTGTTTTGTGCAAATAACTTTATTCACAGTCTTTGCTACGTTATTCTACATAGAGAAAACCCACTTTCAACAAAGCAGGCGGTTCAGAAGTGCAGATACAGAGTTTCCTCTGTTTCTTGCTGTTCGAACCCGTGTAACTTGGAAACTGCTCGTGTTTTGTGCAATTAACTTTATTCACAGTCTTTGCTACGTTATTCTACATAGAGAAAACCCACTTTCAACAAAGCAAGCGGTTCAGAACAGCAGATACAGAGTTTCCTCTGTTTCATGCTGTTCGAACGCGTGTAACTTGGAAACTGCTCGTATTTTGTGCAAATAACTTTATTCACAGTCTTTGCTACGTTATTCTACATAGAGAAAACCCACTTTCAACAAAGCAAGCGGTTCCGAAGAGCAGATACAGAGTTTCCTCCGTTTCAGGCTGTTCGAACGCGTGTTTCTTGGAAACTGTTCGTGTTTTGTGCAAATAACTTTATTCACAGTCTTTGCTACGTTATTCTACATAGAGAAAACCCACTTTCAACAAAGCAAGCGGTTCCGAAGAGCAGATACACAGTTTCCTCTGTTTCATGCTGTTCGAACGCGTGTATCTTGGAAACTGTTCGTGTTTTGTGCAAATAACTTTATTCACAGTCTTTGCTACGTTATTCTACATAGAGAAAACCCACTTTCAACAAAGCAGGCGGTTCAGAAGTGCAGATACAGAGTTTCCTCTGTTTCTTGCTGTTGGAACCCGTGTAACTTGGAAACTGCTCGTGTTTTGTGCAAATAACTTTATTCACAGTCTTTGCTACGTTATTCTACATAGAGAAAACCCACTTTCAACAAAGCAAGCGGTTCAGAACAGCAGATACAGAGTTTCCTCTGTTTCATGCTGTTCGAACGCGTGTAACTTGGAAACTGCTCGTATTTTGTGCAAATAACTTTATTCACAGTCTTTGCTACGTTATTCTAAATAGAGAAAACCCACTTTCAACAAAGCAAGCGGTTCCGAAGAGCAGATACACAGTTTCCTCTGTTTCATGCTGTTCGAACGCGTGTATCTTGGAAACTGTTCGTGTTTTGTGCAAATAACTTTATTCACAGTCTTTGTTACGTTATTCTACATAGAGAAAACCCACTTTCAACAAAGCAAGCGGTTCAGAAGAGCAGATACACAGTTTCCTCTGTTTCATGCTGTTCGAACGCGTGTAACTTGGAAACTGCTCGTGTTTTGTGCAAATAACTTTATTCACAGTCTTTGCTACGTTATTCTACATAGAGAAAACCCACTTTCACCAAAGCAAGCGGTTCAGAAGAGCAGATACAGAGTTTCCTCTGTTTCATGCTGTTCGAACGCGTGTAACTTGGAAACTGCTCGTGTTTTGTGCAAATAACTTTATTCGCAGTCTTTGCTACGTTATTCTACATAGAGAAAACCCACTTTCAACAAAGCAGGCGGTTCAGAAGAGCAGATACAGAGTTTCCTCTGTTTCTTGCTGTTCGAACGCGTGTAACTTGGAAACTGCTCGTGTTTTGTGCAAATAACTTTATTCACAGTCTTTGCTACGTTATTCTACATAGAGAAAACCCACTTTCAACAAAGCAAGCGGTTCAGAAGAGCAGACACAGAGTTTCATGCTGTTCGAACGCGTGTAACTTGGAAACTGCTCGTGTTTTGTGCAAATAACTTTATTCACAGTCTTTGCTACGTTATTCTACATAGAGAAAACCCACTTTCAACAAAGCAGGCGGTTCAGAAGAGCAGATACAGAGTTTCCTATGGTTGATGCTGTTCGAACGTGTGTAACTTGGAAACTGCTCGTGTTTTGTGCAAATAACTTTATTCACAGTCTTTGCTACGTTATTCTACATAGAGAAAACCCACTTTCAACAAAGCGAGCGGTTCAGAAGAGCAGATACACAGTTTCCTCTGTTTAAGGCTGTTCGAACGCGTGTAACTTGGAAACTGCTCGTGTTTTGTGCAAATAACTTTATTCACAGTCTTTGCTACGTTATTCTACAGAGAGAAAACCCACTTTCACCAAAGCAAGGGGTTCAGAAGAGCAGACACAGAGTTTCCTCTGTTTGATGCTGTGCGGACGCGTTTCTCTTGAAAACTGTTCGTGTTTTGTGCAAATAACTTTATTCACCGTCTTTGCAACGTTATTCTACGGAGAGAAAACCCACTTTCACTCAAGGAAGCGGTTCAGAAGAGCAGATACACAGTTTCCTCTGTTTAATGCTGTTCGAACGCGTTTATCTTGGAAACTGCTCGTGTTTTGTGCAAATAACTTTATTCACAGTCTTTGCTACGTTATTCTACAGAGAGAACCACCCACTTTCACCAAAGCAAGCGGTTCAGAAGAGCAGATACACAGTTTCCTCTGTTCGATGCTGTTCGAGCGCGTTTATCTTGGAAACTGTTCGAGTTTTGTGCAAATAAATTTATTCACTGTCTTTGCTACGTTATTCTACATAGAGAAAACCCACTTTCAACAAAGCGAGCGGTTCAGAAGAGCAGATACACAGTTTCCTCTGTTTCATGCTGTTCGAACGCGTGTAACTTGGAAACTGCTCGTGTTTTGTGCAAATAACTTTATTCACAGTCTTTGCTACGTTATTCTACAGAGAGAACACCCACTTTCACCAAAGCAAGCGGTTCAGAAGAGCAGATACACAGTTTCCTCTGTTCGATGCTGTTCGAGCGCGTTTATCTTGGAAACTGTTCGTGTTTTGTGCAAATAACTTTATTCACAGTCTTTGCTACGTTATTCTACATAGAGAAAACCCACTTTCACCACAGCAAGCGGTTCAGAAGAGCAGACACAGAGTTTCCTCTGTTTCATGCTGTTCGAACGCGTGTATCTTGGAAACTGCTCGTGTTTTGTGCAAATAACTTTATTCACAGTCTTTGCTACGTTATTCTACAGAGAGAAAACCCACTTTCAACAATGCAAGCACTTCAGAAGAACAGATACAGAGTTTCCTATGGTTGATGCTGTTCGAACGCGTTTATCTTGGAAACTGTTCGTGTTTTGTGCAAATAACTTTATTCACAGTCTTTGCTACGTTATTCTACATAGAGAAAACCCACTTTCAACAAAGCAAGCGGTTCAGAAGAGCAGATACACAGTTTCCTCTGTTTCATGCTGTTCGAACGCGTTCATCTTGGAAACTGCTCGTGTTTTGTGCAAATAACTTTATTCACAGTCTTTGCTACGTTATTCTACAGAGAGAACACCCACTTTCACCAAAGCAAGCGGTTCAGAAGAGCAGATACAGAGTTTCCTCTGTTCGATGCTGTTCGAGCGCGTTTATCTTGGAAACTGTTCGAGTTTTGTGCAAATAAATTTATTCACTGTCTTTGCTACGTTATTCTACATAGAGAAAACCCACTTTCAACAAAGCGAGCGGTTCAGAAGAGCAGATACAGAGTTTCCTCTGTTTCATGCTGTTCGAACGCGTGTAACTTGGAAACTGCTCGTGTTTTGTGCAAATAACTTTATTCACAGTCTTTGCTACGTTATTCTACATAGAGAAAACTCACTTTCAACGAAGCAAGCGGTTCAGAAGAGCAGATACAGAGTTTCCTCTGTTTCAGGCTGTTCGAACGCGTGTATCTTGGAAACTGTTCGTGTTTTGTGCAAATAACTTTATTCACAGTCTTTGCTACGTTATTCTACATAGAGAAAACCCACTTTCAACAAAGCAGGCGGTTCAGAAGAGCAGATACACAGTTTCCTCTGTTTCTTGCTGTTCGAACGCGTGTAACTTGGAAACTGCTCGTGTTTTGTGCAAATAACTTTATTCACAGTCTTTGCTACGTTATTCTACATAGAGAAAACCCACTTTCACCAAAGCAAGCGGTTCAGAAGAGCAGATACAGAGTTTCCTCTGTTTAAGGCTGTTCGAACGCGTGTAACTTGGAAACTGCTCGTGTTTTGTGCAAATAACTTTGTTCACAGTCTTTGCTACGTTATTCTACATAGAGAAAACCCACGTTCAACCAAGCAAGCGGTTCCGAAGAGCAGATACACAGTTTCCTCTGTTTCATGCTGTTCGAACGCGTGTAACTTGGAAACTGCTCGTGTTTTGTGCAAATAACTTTATTCACAGTCTTTGCTACGTTATTCTACATAGAGAAAACCCACTTTCAACAAAGCAAGTGGTTCAGAAGAGCAGATACAGAGTTTCCTCTGTTTCAGGCTGTTCGAACGCGTGTAACTTGGAAACTGCTCGTGTTTTGTGCAAATAACTTTATTCACAGTCTTTGCTACGTTATTCTACATAGAGAAAACCCACTTTCAACCAAGCAAGCGGTTCAGAAGAGCAGATACACAGTTTCCTATGGTTGATGCTGTTCGAACGCGTTTATCTTGGAAACTGTTCGTGTTTTGTGCAAATAACTTTATTCACAGTCTTTGCTACTGTTACGTCCCAGGGACTTCACCCTATATTTTTTTTTCTCCTTTCCTCCTTCGTATTTGAGAATATTAAAAATACGTTCTCACAAGCTAGTCTCAGTCAGCTTGCAAGCCTTCGAAAGGTTGATTAAACCTATTAATTTATAACACTATTTTTTTCTATTTAAAAATACTAAAAATGCGTTCCTACAAACTAGTCTCAATCAACTTGCAAGCCTTCGAATCGTTGATTGAACCTACAAATTTATAACATTATTTTTCTTTCTATTTAAAAATACTAAAAATGCGTTCCTACAAACTAGTCTCAATCAACTTGCAAGCCTTCGAATCGTTGATTGAACCTATAAATTTATAACATTATTTTTATTTCTATTTGAAAATATTAAAAATACGTTCCTACAAACTAGCCTCAATCAACTCACAAGCCTTCGAATCGTTGATTGGACATATGAATTTATAACACTACGTTATTCTACAGAGAGAAAACCCACTTTCACCACAGCAAGCGGTTCAGAAGAGCAGATACACAGTTTCCTCTGTTTCATGCTGTTCGAACGTGTCTAACTTGGAAACTGCTCGTGTTTTGTGCAAATAACTTTATTCACAGTCTTTGCTACGTTATTCCACATAGAGAAAACCCACGTTCAACCAAGCAAGCGGTTCCGAAGAGCAGATACACAGTTTCCTCTGTTTCATGCTGTACGAACGCGTGTAACTTGGAAACTGTTCGTGTTTTGTGCAAATAACTTTATTCACAGTCTTTGCTACGTTATTCTACATAGAGAAAACCCACTTTCAACAAAGCAAGCGGTTCAGAAGAGCAGATACACAGTTTCCTCTGTTTCATGCTGTACGAATGCGTGTAACTTGGAAAGTTCGTGTTTTGTGCAAATAACTTTATTCACAGTCTTTGCTACGTTATTCTACATAGAGAAAACCCACTTTCAACAAAGCGAGCGGTTCAGAAGAGCAGATACACAGTTTCCTCTGTTTAAGGCTGTTCGAACGCGTGTAACTTGGAAACTGCTCGTGTTTTGTGCAAATAACTTTATTCACAGTCTTTGCTACGTTATTCTACAGAGAGAAAACCCACTTTCACCAAAGCAAGGGGTTCAGAAGAGCAGACACAGAGTTTCCTCTGTTTGATGCTGTGCGGACGCGTTTCTCTTGAAAACTGTTCGTGTTTTGTGCAAATAACTTTATTCACCGTCTTTGCAACGTTATTCTACGGAGAGAAAACCCACTTTCACTCAAGGAAGCGGTTCAGAAGAGCAGATACACAGTTTCCTCTGTTTAATGCTGTTCGAACGCGTTTATCTTGGAAACTGCTCGTGTTTTGTGCAAATAACTTTATTCACAGTCTTTGCTACGTTATTCTACAGAGAGAACCACCCACTTTCACCAAAGCAAGCGGTTCAGAAGAGCAGATACACAGTTTCCTCTGTTCGATGCTGTTCGAGCGCGTTTATCTTGGAAACTGTTCGAGTTTTGTGCAAATAAATTTATTCACTGTCTTTGCTACGTTATTCTACATAGAGAAAACCCACTTTCAACAAAGCGAGCGGTTCAGAAGAGCAGATACACAGTTTCCTCTGTTTCATGCTGTTCGAACGCGTGTAACTTGGAAACTGCTCGTGTTTTGTGCAAATAACTTTATTCACAGTCTTTGCTACGTTATTCTACAGAGAGAACACCCACTTTCACCAAAGCAAGCGGTTCAGAAGAGCAGATACACAGTTTCCTCTGTTCGATGCTGTTCGAGCGCGTTTATCTTGGAAACTGTTCGTGTTTTGTGCAAATAACTTTATTCACAGTCTTTGCTACGTTATTCTACATAGAGAAAACCCACTTTCACCACAGCAAGCGGTTCAGAAGAGCAGACACAGAGTTTCCTCTGTTTCATGCTGTTCGAACGCGTGTATCTTGGAAACTGCTCGTGTTTTGTGCAAATAACTTTATTCACAGTCTTTGCTACGTTATTCTACAGAGAGAAAACCCACTTTCAACAATGCAAGCACTTCAGAAGAACAGATACAGAGTTTCCTATGGTTGATGCTGTTCGAACGCGTTTATCTTGGAAACTGTTCGTGTTTTGTGCAAATAACTTTATTCACAGTCTTTGCTACGTTATTCTACATAGAGAAAACCCACTTTCAACAAAGCAAGCGGTTCAGAAGAGCAGATACACAGTTTCCTCTGTTTCATGCTGTTCGAACGCGTTCATCTTGGAAACTGCTCGTGTTTTGTGCAAATAACTTTATTCACAGTCTTTGCTACGTTATTCTACAGAGAGAACACCCACTTTCACCAAAGCAAGCGGTTCAGAAGAGCAGATACAGAGTTTCCTCTGTTCGATGCTGTTCGAGCGCGTTTATCTTGGAAACTGTTCGAGTTTTGTGCAAATAAATTTATTCACTGTCTTTGCTACGTTATTCTACATAGAGAAAACCCACTTTCAACAAAGCGAGCGGTTCAGAAGAGCAGATACAGAGTTTCCTCTGTTTCATGCTGTTCGAACGCGTGTAACTTGGAAACTGCTCGTGTTTTGTGCAAATAACTTTATTCACAGTCTTTGCTACGTTATTCTACATAGAGAAAACTCACTTTCAACGAAGCAAGCGGTTCAGAAGAGCAGATACAGAGTTTCCTCTGTTTCAGGCTGTTCGAACGCGTGTATCTTGGAAACTGTTCGTGTTTTGTGCAAATAACTTTATTCACAGTCTTTGCTACTGTTACGTCCCAGCGACTTCACCGTATATTTTTTTTTCTCCTTTCCTCCTTCGTATTTGAAAATATTAAAAAATACGTTCTCACAAGCTTGTCTCAGTCAGCTTGCAAGCCTTCGAAAGGTTGATTAAACCTATTAATTTATAACACTATTTTTTTCTATTTAAAAATAGTAAAAATGCGTTCCTACAAACTAGTCTCAATCAACTTGCAAGCCTTCGAATCGTTGATTGAACCTACAAATTTATAACATTATTTTTATTTCTATTTAAAAATACTAGAAATGCGTTCCTACAAACTAGTCTCAATCAACTTGCAAGCCTTCGAATCGTTGATTGAACCTATAAATTTATAACATTATTTTTATTTCTATTTGAAAATATTAAAAATACGTTCCTACAAACTAGTCTCAATCAACTCACAAGCCTTCGAATCGTTGATTGGACATATAAATTTATAACACTACGTTATTCTACACAGAGAAAACCCACTTTCACCACAGCAAGCGGTTCAGAAGAGCAGATACAGAGTTTCCTCTGTTTGATGCTGTTCGAACGCGTGTAACTTGGAAACTGCTCGTGTCTTGTGCAAATAACTTTATTCACAGTCTTTGCTACGTTATTCTACATAGAGAAAACCCACTTTCACCAAAGCAAGCGGTTCAGAAGAGCAGATACAGAGTTTCCTCTGTTTCAGGCTGTTCGAACGCGTGTATCTTGGAAACTGTTCGTGTTTTGTGCAAATAACTTTATTCACAGTCTTTGCTACGTTATTCTACATAGAAAAAACCCACTTTCACCACAGCAAGCGGTTCAGAAGAGCAGATACAGAGTTTCCTCTGTTTCAGGCTGTTCGAACGCGTGTATCTTGGAAACTGTTCGTGTTTTGTGCAAATAACTTTATTCACAGTCTTTGCTACGTTATTCTACATAGACAAAACCCACTTTCACCAAAGCAAGCGGTTCAGAAGAGCAGATACACAGTTTCCTCTGTTTCATGCTGTTCGAACGCGTGTATCTTGGAAACTGTTCGTGTTTTGTGCAAATAACTTTATTCACAGTCTTTGCTACGTTATTCTACATAGAGAAAACCCACTTTCACCACAGCAAGCGGTTCAGAAGAGCAGATACAGAGTTTCCTCTGTTTCATGCTGTTCGAACGCGTGTAACTTGGAAACTGCTCGTGTGTTGTGCAAATAACTTTATTCATAGTCTTTGCTACGTTATTCTACATAGAGAAAACCCACTTTCACCAAAGCAAGCGGTTCAGAAGAGCAGATACAGAGTTTCCTCTGTTTCAGGCTGTCCGAACGCGTGTATCTTGGAAACTGTTCGTGTTTTGTGCAAATAACTTTATTCACAGTCTTTGCTACGTTATTCTACATAGAGAAAACCCACTTTCAACAAAGCAAGCGGTTCAGAAGAGCAGATACAGAGTTTCCTCTGTTTCATGCTGTTCGAACGCGTGTAACTTGGAAACTGCTCGTGTTTTGTGCAAATAAATTTATTCACAGTCTTTGCTACGTTATTCTACATAGAGAAAACCCACTTTCAACAAAGCAAGCGGTTCAGAAGAGCAGATACACAGTTTCCTATGGTTGATGCTGTTCGAACGCGTGTAACTTGGAAACTGCTCGTGTTTTGTGCAAATAACTTTATTCACAGTCTTTGCTACGTTATTCTACATAGAGAAAACCCACTTTCAACAAAGCAGGCGGTTCAGAAGAGCAGATACAGAGTTTCCTCTGTTTCAGGCTGTTCGAACGCGTGTATCTTGGAAACTGTTCGTGTTTTGTGCAAATAACTTTATTCACAGTCTTTGCTACGTTATTCTACATAGAGAAAACCCACTTTCACCACAGCAAGCGGTTCAGAAGAGCAGACACAGAGTTTCCTCTGTTTCATGCTGTTCGAACGCGTGTATCTTGGAAACTGCTCGTGTTTTGTGCAAATAACTTTATTCACAGTCTTTGCTACGTTATTCTACAGAGAGAAAACCCACTTTCAACAATGCAAGCACTTCAGAAGAACAGATACAGAGTTTCCTATGGTTGATGCTGTTCGAACGCGTTTATCTTGGAAACTGTTCGTGTTTTGTGCAAATAACTTTATTCACAGTCTTTGCTACGTTATTCTACATAGAGAAAACCCACTTTCAACAAAGCAAGCGGTTCAGAAGAGCAGATACACAGTTTCCTCTGTTTCATGCTGTTCGAACGCGTTCATCTTGGAAACTGCTCGTGTTTTGTGCAAATAACTTTATTCACAGTCTTTGCTACGTTATTCTACAGAGAGAACACCCACTTTCACCAAAGCAAGCGGTTCAGAAGAGCAGATACAGAGTTTCCTCTGTTCGATGCTGTTCGAGCGCGTTTATCTTGGAAACTGTTCGAGTTTTGTGCAAATAAATTTATTCACTGTCTTTGCTACGTTATTCTACATAGAGAAAACCCACTTTCAACAAAGCGAGCGGTTCAGAAGAGCAGATACAGAGTTTCCTCTGTTTCATGCTGTTCGAACGCGTGTAACTTGGAAACTGCTCGTGTTTTGTGCAAATAACTTTATTCACAGTCTTTGCTACGTTATTCTACATAGAGAAAACTCACTTTCAACGAAGCAAGCGGTTCAGAAGAGCAGATACAGAGTTTCCTCTGTTTCAGGCTGTTCGAACGCGTGTATCTTGGAAACTGTTCGTGTTTTGTGCAAATAACTTTATTCACAGTCTTTGCTACGTTATTCTACATAGAGAAAACCCACTTTCAACAAAGCAGGCGGTTCAGAAGAGCAGATACACAGTTTCCTCTGTTTCTTGCTGTTCGAACGCGTGTAACTTGGAAACTGCTCGTGTTTTGTGCAAATAACTTTATTCACAGTCTTTGCTACGTTATTCTACATAGAGAAAACCCACTTTCAACAAAGCAAGCGGTTCAGAAGAGCAGATACAGAGTTTCCTCTGTTTCAGGCTGTTCGAACGCGTGTATCTTGGAAACTGTTCGTGTTTTGTGCAAATAACTTTATTCACAGTCTTTGCTACTGTTACGTCCCAGCGACTTCACCGTATATTTTTTTTTCTCCTTTCCTCCTTCGTATTTGAAAATATTAAAAAATACGTTCTCACAAGCTTGTCTCAGTCAGCTTGCAAGCCTTCGAAAGGTTGATTAAACCTATTAATTTATAACACTATTTTTTTCTATTTAAAAATAGTAAAAATGCGTTCCTACAAACTAGTCTCAATCAACTTGCAAGCCTTCGAATCGTTGATTGAACCTACAAATTTATAACATTATTTTTATTTCTATTTAAAAATACTAAAAATGCGTTCCTACAAACTAGTCTCAATCAACTTGCAAGCCTTCGAATCGTTGATTGAACCTATAAATTTATAACATTATTTTTATTTCTATTTGAAAATATTAAAAATACGTTCCTACAAACTAGTCTCAATCAACTCACAAGCCTTCGAATCGTTGATTGGACATATAAATTTATAACACTACGTTATTCTACACAGAGAAAACCCACTTTCACCACAGCAAGCGGTTCAGAAGAGCAGATACAGAGTTTCCTCTGTTTGATGCTGTTCGAACGCGTGTAACTTGGAAACTGCTCGTGTCTTGTGCAAATAACTTTATTCACAGTCTTTGCTACGTTATTCTACATAGAGAAAACCCACTTTCACCAAAGCAAGCGGTTCAGAAGAGCAGATACAGAGTTTCCTCTGTTTCAGGCTGTTCGAACGCGTGTATCTTGGAAACTGTTCGTGTTTTGTGCAAATAACTTTATTCACAGTCTTTGCTACGTTATTCTACATAGAAAAAACCCACTTTCACCACAGCAAGCGGTTCAGAAGAGCAGATACAGAGTTTCCTCTGTTTCAGGCTGTTCGAACGCGTGTATCTTGGAAACTGTTCGTGTTTTGTGCAAATAACTTTATTCACAGTCTTTGCTACGTTATTCTACATAGACAAAACCCACTTTCACCAAAGCAAGCGGTTCAGAAGAGCAGATACACAGTTTCCTCTGTTTCATGCTGTTCGAACGCGTGTATCTTGGAAACTGTTCGTGTTTTGTGCAAATAACTTTATTCACAGTCTTTGCTACGTTATTCTACATAGAGAAAACCCACTTTCACCACAGCAAGCGGTTCAGAAGAGCAGATACAGAGTTTCCTCTGTTTCATGCTGTTCGAACGCGTGTAACTTGGAAACTGCTCGTGTGTTGTGCAAATAACTTTATTCATAGTCTTTGCTACGTTATTCTACATAGAGAAAACCCACTTTCACCAAAGCAAGCGGTTCAGAAGAGCAGATACAGAGTTTCCTCTGTTTCAGGCTGTCCGAACGCGTGTATCTTGGAAACTGTTCGTGTTTTGTGCAAATAACTTTATTCACAGTCTTTGCTACGTTATTCTACATAGAGAAAACCCACTTTCAACAAAGCAAGCGGTTCAGAAGAGCAGATACAGAGTTTCCTCTGTTTCATGCTGTTCGAACGCGTGTAACTTGGAAACTGCTCGTGTTTTGTGCAAATAAATTTATTCACAGTCTTTGCTACGTTATTCTACATAGAGAAAACCCACTTTCAACAAAGCAAGCGGTTCAGAAGAGCAGATACACAGTTTCCTATGGTTGATGCTGTTCGAACGCGTGTAACTTGGAAACTGCTCGTGTTTTGTGCAAATAACTTTATTCACAGTCTTTGCTACGTTATTCTACATAGAGAAAACCCACTTTCAACAAAGCAGGCGGTTCAGAAGAGCAGATACAGAGTTTCCTCTGTTTCAGGCTGTTCGAACGCGTGTATCTTGGAAACTGTTCGTGTTTTGTGCAAATAACTTTATTCACAGTCTTTGCTACGTTATTCTACATAGAGAAAACCCACTTTCACCACAGCAAGCGGTTCAGAAGAGCAGACACAGAGTTTCCTCTGTTTCATGCTGTTCGAACGCGTGTATCTTGGAAACTGCTCGTGTTTTGTGCAAATAACTTTATTCACAGTCTTTGCTACGTTATTCTACAGAGAGAAAACCCACTTTCAACAATGCAAGCACTTCAGAAGAACAGATACAGAGTTTCCTATGGTTGATGCTGTTCGAACGCGTTTATCTTGGAAACTGTTCGTGTTTTGTGCAAATAACTTTATTCACAGTCTTTGCTACGTTATTCTACATAGAGAAAACCCACTTTCAACAAAGCAAGCGGTTCAGAAGAGCAGATACACAGTTTCCTCTGTTTCATGCTGTTCGAACGCGTTCATCTTGGAAACTGCTCGTGTTTTGTGCAAATAACTTTATTCACAGTCTTTGCTACGTTATTCTACAGAGAGAACACCCACTTTCACCAAAGCAAGCGGTTCAGAAGAGCAGATACAGAGTTTCCTCTGTTCGATGCTGTTCGAGCGCGTTTATCTTGGAAACTGTTCGAGTTTTGTGCAAATAAATTTATTCACTGTCTTTGCTACGTTATTCTACATAGAGAAAACCCACTTTCAACAAAGCGAGCGGTTCAGAAGAGCAGATACAGAGTTTCCTCTGTTTCATGCTGTTCGAACGCGTGTAACTTGGAAACTGCTCGTGTTTTGTGCAAATAACTTTATTCACAGTCTTTGCTACGTTATTCTACATAGAGAAAACTCACTTTCAACGAAGCAAGCGGTTCAGAAGAGCAGATACAGAGTTTCCTCTGTTTCAGGCTGTTCGAACGCGTGTATCTTGGAAACTGTTCGTGTTTTGTGCAAATAACTTTATTCACAGTCTTTGCTACGTTATTCTACATAGAGAAAACCCACTTTCAACAAAGCAGGCGGTTCAGAAGAGCAGATACACAGTTTCCTCTGTTTCTTGCTGTTCGAACGCGTGTAACTTGGAAACTGCTCGTGTTTTGTGCAAATAACTTTATTCACAGTCTTTGCTACGTTATTCTACATAGAGAAAACCCACTTTCAACAAAGCAAGCGGTTCAGAAGAGCAGATACAGAGTTTCCTCTGTTTCAGGCTGTTCGAACGCGTGTATCTTGGAAACTGTTCGTGTTTTGTGCAAATAACTTTATTCACAGTCTTTGCTACTGTTACGTCCCAGCGACTTCACCGTATATTTTTTTTTCTCCTTTCCTCCTTCGTATTTGAAAATATTAAAAAATACGTTCTCACAAGCTTGTCTCAGTCAGCTTGCAAGCCTTCGAAAGGTTGATTAAACCTATTAATTTATAACACTATTTTTTTCTATTTAAAAATAGTAAAAATGCGTTCCTACAAACTAGTCTCAATCAACTTGCAAGCCTTCGAATCGTTGATTGAACCTACAAATTTATAACATTATTTTTATTTCTATTTAAAAATACTAAAAATGCGTTCCTACAAACTAGTCTCAATCAACTTGCAAGCCTTCGAATCGTTGATTGAACCTATAAATTTATAACATTATTTTTATTTCTATTTGAAAATATTAAAAATACGTTCCTACAAACTAGTCTCAATCAACTCACAAGCCTTCGAATCGTTGATTGGACATATAAATTTATAACACTACGTTATTCTACACAGAGAAAACCCACTTTCACCACAGCAAGCGGTTCAGAAGAGCAGATACAGAGTTTCCTCTGTTTGATGCTGTTCGAACGCGTGTAACTTGGAAACTGCTCGTGTCTTGTGCAAATAACTTTATTCACAGTCTTTGCTACGTTATTCTACATAGAGAAAACCCACTTTCACCAAAGCAAGCGGTTCAGAAGAGCAGATACAGAGTTTCCTCTGTTTCAGGCTGTTCGAACGCGTGTATCTTGGAAACTGTTCGTGTTTTGTGCAAATAACTTTATTCACAGTCTTTGCTACGTTATTCTACATAGAAAAAACCCACTTTCACCACAGCAAGCGGTTCAGAAGAGCAGATACAGAGTTTCCTCTGTTTCAGGCTGTTCGAACGCGTGTATCTTGGAAACTGTTCGTGTTTTGTGCAAATAACTTTATTCACAGTCTTTGCTACGTTATTCTACATAGACAAAACCCACTTTCACCAAAGCAAGCGGTTCAGAAGAGCAGATACACAGTTTCCTCTGTTTCATGCTGTTCGAACGCGTGTATCTTGGAAACTGTTCGTGTTTTGTGCAAATAACTTTATTCACAGTCTTTGCTACGTTATTCTACATAGAGAAAACCCACTTTCACCACAGCAAGCGGTTCAGAAGAGCAGATACAGAGTTTCCTCTGTTTCATGCTGTTCGAACGCGTGTAACTTGGAAACTGCTCGTGTGTTGTGCAAATAACTTTATTCATAGTCTTTGCTACGTTATTCTACATAGAGAAAACCCACTTTCACCAAAGCAAGCGGTTCAGAAGAGCAGATACAGAGTTTCCTCTGTTTCAGGCTGTCCGAACGCGTGTATCTTGGAAACTGTTCGTGTTTTGTGCAAATAACTTTATTCACAGTCTTTGCTACGTTATTCTACATAGAGAAAACCCACTTTCAACAAAGCAAGCGGTTCAGAAGAGCAGATACAGAGTTTCCTCTGTTTCATGCTGTTCGAACGCGTGTAACTTGGAAACTGCTCGTGTTTTGTGCAAATAAATTTATTCACAGTCTTTGCTACGTTATTCTACATAGAGAAAACCCACTTTCAACAAAGCAAGCGGTTCAGAAGAGCAGATACACAGTTTCCTATGGTTGATGCTGTTCGAACGCGTGTAACTTGGAAACTGCTCGTGTTTTGTGCAAATAACTTTATTCACAGTCTTTGCTACGTTATTCTACATAGAGAAAACCCACTTTCAACAAAGCAGGCGGTTCAGAAGAGCAGATACAGAGTTTCCTCTGTTTCAGGCTGTTCGAACGCGTGTATCTTGGAAACTGTTCGTGTTTTGTGCAAATAACTTTATTCACAGTCTTTGCTACGTTATTCTACATAGAGAAAACCCACTTTCAACAAAGCAGGCGGTTCAGAAGAGCAGATACAGAGTTTCCTCTGTTTCTTGCTGTTCGAACGCGTGTAACTTGGAAACTGTTCGTGTTTTGTGCAAATAACTTTATTCACAGTCTTTGCTACGTTATTCTACATAGAGAAAACCCACTTTCAACAAAGCAGGCGGTTCAGAAGAGCAGATACAGAGTTTCCTCTGTTTCTTGCTGTTCGAACGCGTGTAACTTGGAAACTGTTCGTGTTTTGTGCAAATAACTTTATTCACAGTCTTTGCTACGTTATTCTACATAGAGAAAACCCACTTTCAACAAAGCAGGCGGTTCAGAAGAGCAGATACAGAGTTTCCTCTGTTTCTTGCTGTTCGAACGCGTGTAACTTGGAAACTGCTCGTGTTTTGTGCAAATAACTTTATTCACAGTCTTTGCTACGTTATTCTACATAGAGAAAACCCACTTTCAACAAAGCAGGCGGTTCAGAAGAGCAGATACAGAGTTTCCTCTGTTTCTTGCTGTTCGAACGCGTGTAACTTGGAAACTGTTCGTGTTTTGTGCAAATAACTTTATTCACAGTCTTTGCTACGTTATTCTACATAGAGAAAACCCACTTTCAACAAAGCAGGCGGTTCAGAAGAGCAGATACAGAGTTTCCTCTGTTTCTTGCTGTTCGAACGCGTGTAACTTGGAAACTGCTCGTGTTTTGTGCAAATAACTTTATTCACAGTCTTTGCTACGTTATTCTACATAGAGAAAACCCACTTTCAACAAAGCAGGCGGTTCAGAAGAGCAGATACAGAATTTCCTCTGTTTCTTGCTGTTCGAACGCGTGTAACTTGGAAACTACTCGTGTTTTGTGCAAATAACTTTATTCACAGTCTTTGCTACGTTATTCTACATAGAGAAAACCCACTTTCAACAAAGCAGGCGGTTCAGAAGAGCAGATACAGAGTTTCCACTGTTTCTTGCTGTTCGAACGCGTGTAACTTGGAAACTGTTCGTGTTTTGTGCAAATAACTTTATTCACAGTCTTTGCTACGTTATTCTACATAGAGAAAACCCACTTTCAACAAAGCAAGCGGTTCAGAAGAGCAGATACACAGTTTCCTCTGTTTCATGCTGTTCGAACGCGTGCAACTTGGAAACTGCTCGTGTTTTGTGCAAATAACTTTATTCACAGTCTTTGCTACGTTATTCTACATAGAGAAAACCCACTTTCTACAAAGCAGGCGGTTCAGAAGAGCAGATACAGAGTTTCCTCTGTTTCATGCTGTTCGAACGCGTGTAACTTGGAAACTGCTCGTGTTTTGTGCAAATAAATTTATTCACAGTCTTTGCTACGTTATTCTACATAGAGAAAACCCACTTTCAACAAAGCAAGCGGTTCAGAAGAGCAGATACACAGTTTCCTATGGTTGATGCTGTTCGAACGCGTGTAACTTGGAAACTGCTCGTGTTTTGTGCAAATAACTTTATTCACAGTCTTTGCTACGTTATTCTACATAGAGAAAACCCACTTTCAACAAAGCAGGCGGTTCAGAAGAGCAGATACAGAGTTTCCTCTGTTTCTTGCTGTTCGAACGCGTGTAACTTGGAAACTGTTCGTGTTTTGTGCAAATAACTTTACTCACAGTCTTTGCTACGTTATTCTACATAGAGAAAACCCACTTTCAACAAAGCAGGCGGTTCAGAAGAGCAGATACAGAGTTTCCTCTGTTTCTTGCTGTTCGAACGCGTGTAACTTGGAAACTGCTCGTGTTTTGTGCAAATAACTTTATTCACAGTCTTTGCTACGTTATTCTACATAGAGAAAACCCACTTTCAACAAAGCAGGCGGTTCAGAAGAGCAGATACAGAGTTTCCTCTGTTTCTTGCTGTTCGAACGCGTGTAACTTGGAAACTGTTCGTGTTTTGTGCAAATAACTTTATTCACAGTCTTTGCTACGTTATTCTACATAGAGAAAACCCACTTTCAACAAAGCAGGCGGTTCAGAAGAGCAGATACAGAGTTTCCTCTGTTTCTTGCTGTTCGAACGCGTGTAACTTGGAAACTGTTCGTGTTTTGTGCAAATAACTTTATTCACAGTCTTTGCTACGTTATTCTACATAGAGAAAACCCACTTTCAACAAAGCAAGCGGTTCAGAAGAGCAGATACACAGTTTCCTATGGTTGATGCTGTTCGAACGCGTGTAACTTGGAAACTGCTCGTGTTTTGTGCAAATAACTTTATTCACAGTCTTTGCTACGTTATTCTACATAGAGAAAACCCACTTTCAACAAAGCAGGCGGTTCAGAAGAGCAGATACAGAGTTTCCTCTGTTTCAGGCTGTTCGAACGCGTGTATCTTGGAAACTGTTCGTGTTTTGTGCAAATAACTTTATTCACAGTCTTTGCTACGTTATTCTACATAGAGAAAACCCACTTTCAACAAAGCAGGCGGTTCAGAAGAGCAGATACAGAGTTTCCTCTGTTTCTTGCTGTTCGAACGCGTGTAACTTGGAAACTGTTCGTGTTTTGTGCAAATAACTTTATTCACAGTCTTTGCTACGTTATTCTACATAGAGAAAACCCACTTTCAACAAAGCAGGCGGTTCAGAAGAGCAGATACAGAGTTTCCTCTGTTTCTTGCTGTTCGAACGCGTGTAACTTGGAAACTGTTCGTGTTTTGTGCAAATAACTTTATTCACAGTCTTTGCTACGTTATTCTACATAGAGAAAACCCACTTTCAACAAAGCAGGCGGTTCAGAAGAGCAGATACAGAGTTTCCTCTGTTTCTTGCTGTTCGAACGCGTGTAACTTGGAAACTGCTCGTGTTTTGTGCAAATAACTTTATTCACAGTCTTTGCTACGTTATTCTACATAGAGAAAACCCACTTTCAACAAAGCAGGCGGTTCAGAAGAGCAGATACAGAGTTTCCTCTGTTTCTTGCTGTTCGAACGCGTGTAACTTGGAAACTGTTCGTGTTTTGTGCAAATAACTTTATTCACAGTCTTTGCTACGTTATTCTACATAGAGAAAACCCACTTTCAACAAAGCAGGCGGTTCAGAAGAGCAGATACAGAGTTTCCTCTGTTTCTTGCTGTTCGAACGCGTGTAACTTGGAAACTGCTCGTGTTTTGTGCAAATAACTTTATTCACAGTCTTTGCTACGTTATTCTACATAGAGAAAACCCACTTTCAACAAAGCAGGCGGTTCAGAAGAGCAGATACAGAATTTCCTCTGTTTCTTGCTGTTCGAACGCGTGTAACTTGGAAACTACTCGTGTTTTGTGCAAATAACTTTATTCACAGTCTTTGCTACGTTATTCTACATAGAGAAAACCCACTTTCAACAAAGCAGGCGGTTCAGAAGAGCAGATACAGAGTTTCCACTGTTTCTTGCTGTTCGAACGCGTGTAACTTGGAAACTGTTCGTGTTTTGTGCAAATAACTTTATTCACAGTCTTTGCTACGTTATTCTACATAGAGAAAACCCACTTTCAACAAAGCAAGCGGTTCAGAAGAGCAGATACACAGTTTCCTCTGTTTCATGCTGTTCGAACGCGTGCAACTTGGAAACTGCTCGTGTTTTGTGCAAATAACTTTATTCACAGTCTTTGCTACGTTATTCTACATAGAGAAAACCCACTTTCTACAAAGCAGGCGGTTCAGAAGAGCAGATACAGAGTTTCCTCTGTTTCATGCTGTTCGAACGCGTGTAACTTGGAAACTGCTCGTGTTTTGTGCAAATAAATTTATTCACAGTCTTTGCTACGTTATTCTACATAGAGAAAACCCACTTTCAACAAAGCAAGCGGTTCAGAAGAGCAGATACACAGTTTCCTATGGTTGATGCTGTTCGAACGCGTGTAACTTGGAAACTGCTCGTGTTTTGTGCAAATAACTTTATTCACAGTCTTTGCTACGTTATTCTACATAGAGAAAACCCACTTTCAACAAAGCAGGCGGTTCAGAAGAGCAGATACAGAGTTTCCTCTGTTTCAGGCTGTTCGAACGCGTGTATCTTGGAAACTGTTCGTGTTTTGTGCAAATAACTTTATTCACAGTCTTTGCTACGTTATTCTACATAGAGAAAACCCACTTTCAACAAAGCAGGCGGTTCAGAAGAGCAGATACAGAGTTTCCTCTGTTTCTTGCTGTTCGAACGCGTGTAACTTGGAAACTGTTCGTGTTTTGTGCAAATAACTTTATTCACAGTCTTTGCTACGTTATTCTACATAGAGAAAACCCACTTTCAACAAAGCAGGCGGTTCAGAAGAGCAGATACAGGGTTTCCTCTGTTTCTTGCTGTTCGAACGCGTGTAACTTGGAAACTGCTCGTGTTTTGTGCAAATAACTTTATTCACAGTCTTTGCTACGTTATTCTACATAGAGAAAACCCACTTTCAACAAAGCAGGCGGTTCAGAAGAGCAGATACAGAGTTTCCTCTGTTTCTTGCTGTTCGAACGCGTGTAACTTGGAAACTGTTCGTGTTTTGTGCAAATAACTTTATTCACAGTCTTTGCTACGTTATTCTACATAGAGAAAACCCACTTTCAACAAAGCAGGCGGTTCAGAAGAGCAGATACAGAGTTTCCTCTGTTTCTTGCTGTTCGAACGCGTGTAACTTGGAAACTGCTCGTGTTTTGTGCAAATAACTTTATTCACAGTCTTTGCTACGTTATTCTACATAGAGAAAACCCACTTTCAACAAAGCAGGCGGTTCAGAAGAGCAGATACAGAGTTTCCTCTGTTTCATGCTGTTCGAACGCGTGTAACTTGGAAACTGCTCGTGTTTTGTGCAAATAACTTTATTCACAGTCTTTGCTACGTTATTCTACATAGAGAAAACCCACTTTCAACAAAGCAGGCGGTTCAGAAGAGCAGATACAGAGTTTCCTCTGTTTCAGGCTGTTCGAACGCGTGTATCTTGGAAACTGTTCGTGTTTTGTGCAAATAACTTTATTCACAGTCTTTGCTACGTTATTCTACATAGAGAAAACCCACTTTCTACAAAGCAGGCGGTTCAGAAGAGCAGATACAGAGTTTCCTCTGTTTCATGCTGTTCGAACGCGTGTAACTTGGAAACTGCTCGTGTTTTGTGCAAATAAATTTATTCACAGTCCTTGCTACGTTATTCTACATAGAGAAAACCCACTTTCAACAAAGCAAGCGGTTCAGAAGAGCAGATACACAGTTTCCTATGGTTGATGCTGTTCGAACGCGTGTAACTTGGAAACTGCTCGTGTTTTGTGCAAATAACTTTATTCACAGTCTTTGCTACGTTATTCTACATAGAGAAAACCCACTTTCAACAAAGCAGGCGGTTCAGAAGAGCAGATACAGAGTTTCCTCTGTTTCAGGCTGTTCGAACGCGTGTATCTTGGAAACTGTTCGTGTTTTGTGCAAATAACTTTATTCACAGTCTTTGCTACGTTATTCTACATAGAGAAAACCCACTTTCAACAAAGCAGGCGGTTCAGAAGAGCAGATACAGAGTTTCCTCTGTTTCTTGCTGTTCGAACGCGTGTAACTTGGAAACTGTTCGTGTTTTGTGCAAATAACTTTATTCACAGTCTTTGCTACGTTATTCTACATAGAGAAAACCCACTTTCAACAAAGCAGGCGGTTCAGAAGAGCAGATACAGGGTTTCCTCTGTTTCTTGCTGTTCGAACGCGTGTAACTTGGAAACTGCTCGTGTTTTGTGCAAATAACTTTATTCACAGTCTTTGCTACGTTATTCTACATAGAGAAAACCCACTTTCAACAAAGCAGGCGGTTCAGAAGAGCAGATACAGAGTTTCCTCTGTTTCTTGCTGTTCGAACGCGTGTAACTTGGAAACTGTTCGTGTTTTGTGCAAATAACTTTATTCACAGTCTTTGCTACGTTATTCTACATAGAGAAAACCCACTTTCAACAAAGCAGGCGGTTCAGAAGAGCAGATACAGAGTTTCCTCTGTTTCTTGCTGTTCGAACGCGTGTAACTTGGAAACTGCTCGTGTTTTGTGCAAATAACTTTATTCACAGTCTTTGCTACGTTATTCTACATAGAGAAAACCCACTTTCAACAAAGCAGGCGGTTCAGAAGAGCAGATACAGAGTTTCCTCTGTTTCATGCTGTTCGAACGCGTGTAACTTGGAAACTGCTCGTGTTTTGTGCAAATAACTTTATTCACAGTCTTTGCTACGTTATTCTACATAGAGAAAACCCACTTTCAACAAAGCAGGCGGTTCAGAAGAGCAGATACAGAGTTTCCTCTGTTTCAGGCTGTTCGAACGCGTGTATCTTGGAAACTGTTCGTGTTTTGTGCAAATAACTTTATTCACAGTCTTTGCTACGTTATTCTACATAGAGAAAACCCACTTTCTACAAAGCAGGCGGTTCAGAAGAGCAGATACAGAGTTTCCTCTGTTTCATGCTGTTCGAACGCGTGTAACTTGGAAACTGCTCGTGTTTTGTGCAAATAAATTTATTCACAGTCCTTGCTACGTTATTCTACATAGAGAAAACCCACTTTCAACAAAGCAAGCGGTTCAGAAGAGCAGATACACAGTTTCCTATGGTTGATGCTGTTCGAACGCGTGTAACTTGGAAACTGCTCGTGTTTTGTGCAAATAACTTTATTCACAGTCTTTGCTACGTTATTCTACATAGAGAAAACCCACTTTCAACAAAGCAAGCGGTTCAGAAGAGCAGATACACAGTTTCCTCTGTTTCATGCTGTTCGAACGCGTGCAACTTGGAAACTGCTCGTGTTTTGTGCAAATAACTTTATTCACAGTCTTTGCTACGTTATTCTACATAGAGAAAACCCACTTTCAACAAAGCAGGCGGTTCAGAAGAGCAGATACAGAGTTTCCTCTGTTTCAGGCTGTTCGAACGCGTGTATCTTGGAAACTGTTCGTGTTTTGTGCAAATAACTTTATTCACAGTCTTTGCTACGTTATTCTACATAGAGAAAACCCACTTTCAACAAAGCAGGCGGTTCAGAAGAGCAGATACAGAGTTTCCTCTGTTTCTTGCTGTTCGAACGCGTGTAACTTGGAAACTGTTCGTGTTTTGTGCAAATAACTTTATTCACAGTCTTTGCTACGTTATTCTACATAGAGAAAACCCACTTTCAACAAAGCAGGCGGTTCAGAAGAGCAGATACAGAGTTTCCTCTGTTTCTTGCTGTTCGAACGCGTGTAACTTGGAAACTGCTCGTGTTTTGTGCAAATAACTTTATTCACAGTCTTTGCTACGTTATTCTACATAGAGAAAACCCACTTTCAACAAAGCAGGCGGTTCAGAAGAGCAGATACAGAGTTTCCTCTGTTTCTTGCTGTTCGAACGCGTGTAACTTGGAAACTGTTCGTGTTTTGTGCAAATAACTTTATTCACAGTCTTTGCTACGTTATTCTACATAGAGAAAACCCACTTTCAACAAAGCAGGCGGTTCAGAAGAGCAGATACAGAGTTTCCTCTGTTTCTTGCTGTTCGAACGCGTGTAACTTGGAAACTGCTCGTGTTTTGTGCAAATAACTTTATTCACAGTCTTTGCTACGTTATTCTACATAGAGAAAACCCACTTTCAACAAAGCAGGCGGTTCAGAAGAGCAGATACAGAGTTTCCTCTGTTTCATGCTGTTCGAACGCGTGTAACTTGGAAACTGCTCGTGTTTTGTGCAAATAACTTTATTCACAGTCTTTGCTACGTTATTCTACATAGAGAAAACCCACTTTCAACAAAGCAGGCGGTTCAGAAGAGCAGATACAGAGTTTCCTCTGTTTCAGGCTGTTCGAACGCGTGTATCTTGGAAACTGTTCGTGTTTTGTGCAAATAACTTTATTCACAGTCTTTGCTACGTTATTCTACATAGAGAAAACCCACTTTCTACAAAGCAGGCGGTTCAGAAGAGCAGATACAGAGTTTCCTCTGTTTCATGCTGTTCGAACGCGTGTAACTTGGAAACTGCTCGTGTTTTGTGCAAATAAATTTATTCACAGTCTTTGCTACGTTATTCTACATAGAGAAAACCCACTTTCAACAAAGCAAGCGGTTCAGAAGAGCAGATACACAGTTTCCTATGGTTGATGCTGTTCGAACGCGTGTAACTTGGAAACTGCTCGTGTTTTGTGCAAATAACTTTATTCACAGTCTTTGCTACGTTATTCTACATAGAGAAAACCCACTTTCAACAAAGCAGGCGGTTCAGAAGAGCAGATACAGAGTTTCCTCTGTTTCAGGCTGTTCGAACGCGTGTATCTTGGAAACTGTTCGTGTTTTGTGCAAATAACTTTATTCACAGTCTTTGCTACGTTATTCTACATAGAGAAAACCCACTTTCAACAAAGCAGGCGGTTCAGAAGAGCAGATACAGAGTTTCCTCTGTTTCTTGCTGTTCGAACGCGTGTAACTTGGAAACTGTTCGCGTTTTGTGCAAATAACTTTATTCACAGTCTTTGCTACGTTATTCTACATAGAGAAAACCCACTTTCAACAAAGCAGGCGGTTCAGAAGAGCAGATACAGAGTTTCCTCTGTTTCTTGCTGTTCGAACGCGTGTAACTTGGAAACTGTTCGTGTTTTGTGCAAATAACTTTATTCACAGTCTTTGCTACGTTATTCTACATAGAGAAAACCCACTTTCAACAAAGCAGGCGGTTCAGAAGAGCAGATACAGAATTTCCTCTGTTTCTTGCTGTTCGAACGCGTGTAACTTGGAAACTACTCGTGTTTTGTGCAAATAACTTTATTCACAGTCTTTGCTACGTTATTCTACATAGAGAAAACCCACTTTCAACAAAGCAGGCGGTTCAGAAGAGCAGATACAGAGTTTCCACTGTTTCTTGCTGTTCGAACGCGTGTAACTTGGAAACTGTTCGTGTTTTGTGCAAATAACTTTATTCACAGTCTTTGCTACGTTATTCTACATAGAGAAAACCCACTTTCAACAAAGCAGGCGGTTCAGAAGAGCAGATACAGAATTTCCTCTGTTTCTTGCTGTTCGAACGCGTGTAACTTGGAAACTGTTCGTGTTTTGTGCAAATAACTTTATTTACTGTCTTTGCTACGTTATTCTACATAGAGAAAACCCACTTTCACCAAAGCAAGCGGTTCAGAAGAGCAGATACAGAGTTTCCTCTGTGTCATGCTGTTCGAACGCGTGTAACTTGGAAACTGTTCGTGTTTTGTGCAAATAACTTTATTCGCAGTCTTTGCTACGTTATTCTACATAGAGAAAACCCACTTTCAACAAAGCAGGCGGTTCAGAAGAGCAGATACAGAGTTTCCTCTGTTTCTTGCTGTTCGAACGCGTGTAACTTGGAAACTGTTCGTGTTTTGTGCAAATAACTTTATTCACAGTCTTTGCTACGTTATTCTACATAGAGAAAACCCACTTTCAACAAAGCAGGCGGTTCAGAAGAGCAGATACAGAGTTTCCTCTGTTTCTTGCTGTTCGAACGCGTGTAACTTGGAAACTGCTCGTGTTTTGTGCAAATAACTTTATTCACAGTCTTTGCTACGTTATTCTACATAGAGAAAACCCACTTTCAACAAAGCAGGCGGTTCAGAAGAGCAGATACAGAATTTCCTCTGTTTCTTGCTGTTCGAACGCGTGTAACTTGGAAACTGTTCGTGTTTTGTGCAAATAACTTTATTCACAGTCTTTGCTACGTTATTCTACATAGAGAAAACCCACTTTCAACAAAGCAGGCGGTTCAGAAGAGCAGATACAGAGTTTCCTCTGTTTCTTGCTGTTCGAACGCGTGTAACTTGGAAACTGCTCGTGTTTTGTGCAAATAACTTTATTCACAGTCTTTGCTACGTTATTCTACATAGAGAAAACCCACTTTCAACAAAGCAGGCGGTTCAGAAGAGCAGATACAGAATTTCCTCTGTTTCTTGCTGTTCGAACGCGTGTAACTTGGAAACTGTTCGTGTTTTGTGCAAATAACTTTATTCACAGTCTTTGCTACGTTATTCTACATAGAGAAAACCCACTTTCAACAAAGCAGGCGGTTCAGAAGAGCAGATACAGAGTTTCCTCTGTTTCTTGCTGTTCGAACGCGTGTAACTTGGAAACTGTTCGTGTTTTGTGCAAATAACTTTATTCACAGTCTTTGCTACGTTATTCTACATAGAGAAAACCCACTTTCAACAAAGCAGGCGGTTCAGAAGAGCAGATACAGAGTTTCCTCTGTTTCTTGCTGTTCGAACGCGTGTAACTTGGAAACTGCTCGTGTTTTGTGCAAATAACTTTATTCACAGTCTTTGCTACGTTATTCTACATAGAGAAAACCCACTTTCAACAAAGCAAGCGGTTCAGAAGAGCAGACACAGAGTTTCCTCTGTTTCATACTGTTCGAACGCGTGTATCTTGGAAACTGCTGGTGTTTTGTGCAAATAACTTTATTCACAGTCTTTGCTACGTTATTCTACATAGAGAAAACCCACTTTCAACAAAGCAAGCGGTTCAGAAGAGCAGACACAGAGTTTCCTCTGTTTCATGCTGTTCGAACGCGTGTAACTTGGAAACTGCTCGTGTTTTGTGCAAATAACTTTATTCACAGTCTTTGCTACGTTATTCTACATAGAGAAAACCCACTTTCAACAAAGCAAGCGGTTCCGAAGAGCAGATACACAGTTTCCTCTGTTTCATGCTGTTCGAACGCGTGTATCTTGGAAACTGTTCGTGTTTTGTGCAAATAACTTTATTCACAGTCTTTGCTACGTTATTCTACATAGAGAAAACCCACTTTCACCAAAGCAAGCGGTTCAGAAGAGCAGATACAGAGTTTCCTCTGTTTCATGCTGTTCGAACGCGTGTAACTTGGAAACTGCTCGTGTTTTGTGCAAATAACTTTATTCACAGTCTTTGCTACGTTATTCTACATAGAGAAAACCCACTTTCAACAAAGCAAGCGGTTCAGAAGAGCAGACACAGAGTTTCCTCTGTTTCATACTGTTCGAACGCGTGTATCTTGGAAACTGCTGGTGTTTTGTGCAAATAACTTTATTCACAGTCTTTGCTACGTTATTCTACATAGAGAAAACCGACTTTCAACAAAGCAAGCGGTTCAGAAGAGCAGATACACAGTTTCCTATGGTTGATGCTGTTCGAACGCGTGTAACTTGGAAACTGCTCGTGTTTTGTGCAAATAACTTTGTTCACAGTCTTTGCTACGTTATTCTACATAGAGAAAACCCACTTTCAACAAAGCAGGCGGTTCAGAAGAGCAGATACAGAGTTTCCTCTGTTTCATGCTGTTCGAACGCGTGTAACTTGGAAACTGCTCGTGTTTTGTGCAAATAACTTTATTCACAGTCTTTGCTACGTTATTCTACATAGAGAAAACCCACTTTCAACAAAGCAGGCGGTTCAGAAGAGCAGATACAGAGTTTCCTCTGTTTCAGGCTGTTCGAACGCGTGTATCTTGGAAACTGTTCGTGTTTTGTGCAAATAACTTTATTCACAGTCTTTGCTACGTTATTCTACATAGAGAAAACCCACTTTCAACAAAGCAAGCGGTTCAGAAGAGCAGATACAGAGTTTCCTCCGTTTCAGGCTGTTCGAACGCGTGTAACTTGGAAACTGCTGGTGTTTTGTGCAAATAACTTTATTCACAGTCTTTGCTACGTTATTCTACATAGAGAAAACCCACTTTCAACAAAGCAGGCGGTTCAGAAGAGCAGATACAGAGTTTCCTCTGTTTCAGGTGTGACGGCTGCCTCAATAATTAACGGCATTTATACTTACCTTATGTATATTCGTACCGATCTTATACTTACCTTAAGCCTAACCATAGGCACCGTAAATCATTAAGCAAAGAACCAGGCGAACGCCTGCTCGCGCCTAAAAACGGAAACACCTCGAGGACAGATATCCCGCTCCCCCTTCCCCGCATACTCCCTCGTCCACAAGCTGACCTCCCCCCTCCCCGCATAGCCCCTCGTCGACAAGCTGACCCCCTTCCCCGCGCACCCCCTCGTCTACAAGCTGACCTCCCCCTCCCCCGCACCCCCCTGAGATCCCTCAGTCCCAGAAACCCCCTCATCTATCTACTCCCTCTCACTCACTCCTGCGACCGTAGCGCGTCGCCGAAGGTCCGAGCAGGGGTATATAAAGGGCGCCGCGCAGCCCAGTAGTCAGTCTTAAATCAGTCTTCAGTCTGAACCCGCAGTCTTAAGTTTAAGTTTAAGTCTTGAGTCTTAAGTCTTAACCCAGAGTCTTAATAAGACAGTCGTAACGAGTAACGTCTCTCCGATACAGTCCAGATCCGCTCTGCTGTATTCGCGAATCCTGCTACACAGTCTAGATCCGCTCTGCTGTGCACGCTAGCATAAGACAGTCTAGGTCCGCCCTGCTGCTCTCGAAACCGTGCGTAACCGCCAACCACGAGTTTCAATATCGACGCTACCAGTTAACACTGTATCCATCAAAGTGCAAGTTCAATACAAGTTATTAAGTGAAACACTCTTCTTCACTGATTCTCTTCCTTTAAAATCATCCACTCCTCAGAATCTCTTTCTTGCCAACTCTCAACCCTTGCAACGGCATCCAGGTGATAGGTGAAGGCACGTCTTTCACTCTCGCTACATACATACAAAGTAATCTGTGAGGGCAAGTCCGGCACGATTACTTTTACACACAAAATCGACTCTGTGAGGGCAAGTCCGGCACGAGCACGATTACACTCATCGCACAAAAACACACTCATGCCCAAAGCACGACGAGGGGGACGCAAGTTCCAGATTCAAAAGCTCGCAAGAGCATTCTACCAAACAGCCGATCAATCCGGCCTTTTAGGCATTCCTCTAACTCCTACTGTACTAACTTCCTTACCTGTACGAGTTTCCTTTCCCTCCGCCCAACAACCTAAGAGTATCGCTCCAGTTGAACCAGCAAAAGTGACACCTCGCTTAATTCCAATCACCGTGGATATCTCCAGACCCACCACACAGCAGCTCTGGGCCAGAGAGAAACAGAGGAGGCTAGCCGACAAGATTCGACAGTTGTTCGGCACCACTGACGTTTTGGATTTATGAATCAGGTGACGTTTCTTTCACTCTATACGCGCGTTCCACCGTTCAGTGAATCGACCGACGACCGAGATCCCGAGCAGAGCGCTTAAGTGCGTTGGCTCAAAATATAAACTTAAAGTGACCGAAGTGCGCGAGTCGGACGAAATAGTTTTTTTTTGGCCGAGCGGCACTCCGGCACGTAACATATTTGGTGACAGCGGTGGGATACCAAGTCGTCTGTTGGCACCTACACTATGGACACGCGTTCAAAGACAAAAGAGATGTCAGCCGCCGAGTTGCAACAAGTGGAACAGGCGCTGAACGTAAAACAAAACACGCTCAGGGAACAGAGCATCGTCATCCAGCAAAGAGAACAGCAGCTCGAGGAATCGCTGAGGGAACAGAACGTGCAGATGCAGGAAAAGGCTAGAGCCCTTGCCGAAAAAGAAAGAGAAATCCACGAGCGAACGTGTCATTTGGAACAAATGGCAGCCCAACAAAGACAGCGCGAGTCTCCTTCCCGAAGTGAGAGCTCTGCGACAACAATACGGGAACCAGCGGCTAGTAAAACAGCCGATACGACGAATCTCCAAGCTTTGCGCAAAGAAATCAATACCCTTAAAGCGGCAATTGCTAACATGCAGACATTGCCGGCGACACCGTCAACCTTCGCCTTACCCCACGAACCGCCAATGTTGCCTCCACGAGCCCATCTGCCAGCGGAAAGACCAGCTGAATCAGACATCTACCAGGGAACCATCTCGATCCGAGAAGCCGTGGAGACGATTCCCGTCTTCGATGGAGCCAATATACCCGTACTGCAGTTCATTAGGGCATGCAGACGAGCACGTGATTTGGTGCCTCGAACCGCTGAGAGGAACTTGACCAAATTAATAACCAATAAGCTACGCGGCCGCGCCTTCTTAGCTGTAGAAGATGAACCGTGTGACACAGTGCTCCAGTTAATAGACATAGTTCAGTGCTCCTTCGGTGTGGCTAAATCCGTCGATCAGTATCGCGGAGAATTAAGCTGCTCTTTCAAAGGCCCACACGAACACATATTGGACTACGTGAGCAGAGTGAAGGACATCCGATCCGCTATCTTGGATTGTGAACGTCGCAGTCGGGGTCTGTTGACACAAGGGCTGGAAGAAGAGATTAACGAGCTCACTATCAGGTCATTCTGCGAAGGCTTACCGTTCGACATGCGAATCCAGATGACACCGGCGGAGTACATGACACCGTTCGACGCCTTCTCACATGCAAAAACCATCGCTAAGAGAATGGAACTGGATCACGAGCGATATGGACAACCGAGATACCCGCTCCCAATCTCTCGGCCCTACCACAGCGACCGTGGTAACACTCACCACGGGATATCAGAGAGTCGTCACCAAGGACCACAGAGACCACCAGCATACCCGAGACAAGAGCCGCAGAGGATGTATCCCGATCGGCGACAATACGATCCGCCGATGCAGCGTCCTCCGGACAACCTTCGCTTCAAGGACCGAGCCTCAGCACCACGCAACCATCCTGAAGACAGCAGACTTCCGCGCAAGACCTGTACATATTGTAAGTACACTGGCCATACCGTAGACGAATGTCGGAAGAGGCAATACGCCATGCGTCAGGGAAACGAGGCCGGCCCTTCTCGCCGAACGGACCTTCGAGAAACTCGGGCCGCTTCCCCGAACCCGGTCCGATCAATAACGATAGTCGAAAGCCAGACCCCCTCAGGGTCAGTACAGTAAAATTATCCGACATCTCCCAAGTACCGACTGTATATCTGTCGGCACCCGAACTCATAAGCGCAACGAGCCTCATGGCAGACACAGGCGCCGAGCCTAATATAATCAAACTCTCCGCTCTCAAAGATAGTTATGACACACGCGATAAGATTAAGCTGGTCGGCATCACGCCCGGTTATCTCGATACCTTAGGCACAATCAACATTACTCTGCTTGGTCACCCCGTCAAATTTCAAGTAGTGCCCGACACATTCCCGATTAAACAATCCGGAATATTAGGAGCAAACTTCTTTAATAACCATGGTTCAATTAACTTTCGCGACAAAGAAATTACATGGAGAGGCTATCGCATCGCGTTCTATACGAATGATAGAATAGACGTACCAGCACGATCCCGCAAAGTGATCCGAGCTCTGGTCACTAACCCTCACGTTGACCACGGATTCGTAAGCCTGCAAAAACAAGACGGGATAATGTGGGGCAATGCCGTAGTTAGGAACACGCGAGGCAGAACGTGTCTTTGCATAATAAACACCACCGAGGCATCCGTACGAATGGAACCTCCCGTGGTCAATCTGCTTGACTTTGAAGAGGCGAATTCCAAGGCAGCAACTCTAGGGCCTGCATTGGAACATCGCAATGTAAATCAAGCAGACCTTCAGCTCCACGCGGACGGGCCAACCCTAGGGCACCCAGCTGCGTTGAGCTGTAGCACAGTAAAATCTTACGAGCGAACTCAGGAGGTCTTAAAATTGCTCCGCATTGACCATCTCAATGCCGAAGAACTAAGCCACGTGAAGGGTATAGTCGAGGAGAACTCGGATCTGTTTCACATCACAGGAGATAAGCTGGGTTATACAAACGTATTCCGACATAGCATTCCAACCACCGATAGCCTTCCCATAAACACTAAGCAATACAGATACCCACCAGTTCATAAAGACGAGATTACCAAGCAAGTTAATGAATTACTAGATAACGCCATTATACAGCCCTCAACTTCTCCTTACAACAGTCCCCTCTGGATTGTTCCGAAAAAACCAGACTCGCAGGGCAATAAACGCTGGAGAATGGTTATAGATTTTAGAGCGCTAAACGAAAAAACCATTGGCGACGCCTACCCACTGCCAAACATTAACGAGATCTTAGACCAGCTAGGCGGTGCAAAATACTTCTCAGTTTTCGATCTAGCGTCAGGTTTTCACCAGATCAAAATGGACAGTAAGGACATGGAGAAGACCGCCTTCTCTACTCCTTACGGGCACTATGAATACACCAGAATGCCATTCGGTTTAAAGAACGCGCCAGCCACCTTCCAGAGGCTGATGAACACGGTTCTATCCGGTCTCCAAGGCCTAGAGGCATTCGTATACTTAGACGATATAGTCCTGTATGCAAGCTCACTCACAGAGCACCGAATCAAATTTAACAAACTAGCTGCTAGGCTGCGTCAAGCCACTCTTACGCTACAGCCAGACAAGTGCGAGTTTTTGCGCCATGAAGTAACTTACTTAGGACATATTATAGGCAGGTCAGGCGTGCGACCTGATCCAAAGAAATTAACAGCAGTGAAAGACTTCCCGAGGCCAAAGAACGCCAAAAATATAAAGCAGTTTCTCGGACTCGCCGGTTACTACCGTCGTTTTATTCCCCAATTCTCCAAGATCAGTAAACCGCTAACGAACCTGTTAAAGAAAGATATTCCGTTCAAATGGGACGGTGCGCAAAACGAGGCCTTCGTAACACTCAGGGACAAATTATGCGAAGAACCGATCCTACAATACCCTGACTTTTCCAAAGATTTCGTAGTTACCACAGATGCGTCGGGTCTAGCAATCGGAGGCGTACTAAGCCAAGGTATCATAGGAAAAGATTTGCCTATTTCATACGCGTCACGACTCCTTAACCCTGCCGAACAAAATTATTCGACCATCGAGAAGGAGCTGCTTGCGATCGTTTACTGTGTGCAACAGTTCAGACCATATTTATTCGGACGACGGTTCAAGTTAGTCACCGACCATAAACCCTTGGTATGGATCCACTCGGTGAAGGATCCAACGTCACGCCTAGTAAGATGGCGTCTAAAATTAGCCGAGTATGAGTACGACGTCATTTACAAGGCAGGGTCAGTAAATCTCAATGCTGACGCCCTCTCCCGCAATCCTCCGCCCGCACCAATCCCTACCTTCCCCATCTCGTCGGACTCCAGTGACGACATCTTCTCGCGTCGGCCATCGCGACCACGCCTCCCGTCTCCAACTGGAGAAGCTTCCTCACCAATGGCAGAGGAGGACACGACAACCGACCGCTCATTGGACGACCCAGACAGCCCAATGACAGCTCAGGAACAACCTCTCCCGTCTACTTCTGACAACCAATCGGAGAGCACGGAAGAAGAGACCACTCAAAACTCCGACTCAGAGTCCCCACCAGAGGAAATCCTTGAGCGAGAAAATATCCCGTACGAACTGGAACCACCACCACGGATGATCGAAACCAGAGAGTCAATCCTCTCGAGGAGAGACAACCTGGTCACTACCTTAACAATGCGAGGCGAACCAGTGGGCAAAGGCCCCACCGAACTATACGGTCTCAAGGACTTCCCCAAGCTGGAACCTACCATTGAGAACCGCTGTACCACAGCTGACTATAGAGGCTTCAAAATCATCGGTCTACCCGTTAAAACCAACCACACTCACCAAGTCGACATGGAGGATCTGCAGGAGTGCATCAAATCCTTACGCGACGTCACCGATGAATTAAACCTACCTACCATTAGCATTTCCAAAGGCTGTATCGACAACGTTCCGTTCACCACCGTCAGAAGATTACTGCATAGGATCTTCACCGGATCCAATACTAAGATCATAATTTGTCAAGGGGTCATAACCACTCCCCCAGAAGAACAGCGACCAAACATCGTGAAGGAGAACCACAGTTCGACCATTGGAGGCCACAAGGGCGTGACCAAAACCTACGCTCGCATCCGACAGACATTCAATTGGCCCGGACTCAAAGACGACGTCCGCAATTATATCAAAACATGCGTAGGATGTCAAACGAAGAAGATGGTGCGCTTAAAGACCCGTCAGCCAATGACGCTCACTGACACTCCCGGAAACGCCTTCGACAAAGTCGCACTGGACATTGTTGGACCGCTTCCACCCTCTCCTTCGAATAAGACCCATATACTTACCATTCAGGATCTCCTAACCAAGTATTCCATAGCTGTCCCCCTTCAACAAACCACTAGCAAAGATATCTCTGACGCCTTCATAAATAATTTCGTATGCATATTCGGATCACCCAAAGCGATCTTAACAGATCAAGGAACTAACTTCACGTCCGCGTTCCTAAAACATGTCGCGAAGAGATTCCGAATAAATCAAGTCAAGACGACAGCTTTTCATCCACAGTCAAACGGCTCGCTAGAACGGTCTCACCAGGTTCTCGTAGAGTATCTAAAACAATATGTAAGCAATAGAAACGATTGGGACGCATGGCTGAATATGGCTATGTTCTCTTACAACACCAGTCTGCACGAAGGGACCAAATACACTCCTTATGAGTTAGTCTTCGGAGTCCTGGCACGTACACCTTTCGAAGTCGCTCCAGTCGCCCCTTCGACTGACGAAACGTGCGCAGCTTATTTAGAAGCCCTTGTAAGGACAGCGGAGCGGGTCAAGTGAAGACACGGGTCTTGGGACTAATCTTTTATTAGGACCTTTCGAGTCGAGGGCGAGTTTGGGACTGACTGTCGGTGTAGGGCCGAGTGCTTCGGGACTGCGGCCCGGTCACGTGGAGGGACGTTCGGGGGTGCGGAGGCCCGTGCGCTGATAGCGCGGTGCCGCGTTACACTCCCCCGCTTTCAAAATGGGCACTCCGTGCCATGCATCCGGTTGGGTGGTGTCTTGGTGTCGTGGTGTAATGCGGTTCCCAGGTGTTTCTGACGTGGTGGTGTGTGATGTGGTTCCTTGATGTCGTGATGTATGTTGTTTCTTCATTCCTGATGCGGTGTGGTTCCTTTGGTTTCTGTGGGGTGGTGTGTTTTGATTCCTTCTCATTTTTTATATCCTGGAATTAGATCTTGCGAGTATAACGTTGTTATTGTTGGCTTTGTTAGTAAGGTTTGGTTGTTTATGGAGGAAGAGGGTAGGGTGTGTATGAGTATGTAAAAGAAAGTTGTTACCGTTCCGTGTCCTTTTTTTTTTTTTTTGCCAATTTTGTGTTGGGATTTGTTATTTTGTTGTTAATTTGATTAGTTCTCCTTTGTTTTTCCCAGTTAGTGTGTTCGTCCTTCTTATCCTTTGGTTTTGTATATGTATCCATGCGTTTATCTTTTGGTTTCCTGTTTTAATGTGATCGTTTTCTGTGGGGGTTCTTGGGGGTTTGTTTGAGTAAAAACAAGTGTCTGTTATGTTTTTATATCATCTCATACGCATTGCACACTGTAAATAGACATTGTTTAGCGTAATAAAATTTGTTGTAATATCATTATTATTAATAATATATATATATATATTTTTCCTCTCACCATCTCATACACCGAAGGGAAAACAGTTGCCACGACTTACTCCGAGAGGTGACAGATATTTTTCCAAGTGCCAGCGGCGTCTCGCTTTCGCCACGACTTACTCCGAGAGGAGAAAAGTTGCCACGGCTTACTCCGAGAGGTGAAACTTCGCCACGACTTACTCCGAGAGGTGAAACTTCGCCGCGACTTACTCCGAGAGGAGAAAAGTTGCCACGGCTTACTCCGAGAGGTGAGAATTCGCCACGACTTACTCCGAGGGGTGAGAGATATTTTTCCAAGTACCAGCGGCGTCTTGCTTTCGCCACGACTTACTCCGAGAGGAGAAAAGTTGCCACGGCTTACTCCGAGAGGTGAAACTTCGCCGCGACTTACTCCGAGAGGAGAAAAGTTGCCACGGCTTACTCCGAGAGGTGAGAATTCGCCACGACTTACTCCGAGAGGTGAGAATTCGCCACGACTTACTCCGAGAGGTGAGAGATATTTTTCCAAGTACCAGCGGCGTCTTGCTTTCGCCACGACTTACTCCGAGAGGAGAAAAGTTGCCACGGCTTACTCCGAGAGGTGAGAATTTGCCGCGACTTACTCCGAGAGGTGAAACTTCGCCGCGACTTACTCCGAGAGGAGAAAAGTTGCCACGGCTTACTCCGAGAGGTGAAAAGTTGCCACGGCTTACTCCGAGAGGTGAAACTTCGCCGCGACTTACTCCGAGAGGTGAAAGATATTTTTCCAAGTACCAGCGGCGTCTTGCTTTCGCCACGACTTACTCCGAGAGGAGAAAAGTTGCCACGGCTTACTCCGAGAGGTGAGAATTCGCCACGACTTACTCCGAGAGGTGAAACTTCGCCGCGACTTACTCCGAGAGGTGAGAGATATTTTTCCAAGTACCAGCGGCGTCTTGCTTTCGCCACGACTTACTCCGAGAGGAGAAAAGTTGCCACGGCTTACTCCGAGAGGTGAGAATTTGCCGCGACTTACTCCGAGAGGAGAAAAGTTGCCACGGCTTACTCCGAGAGGTGAGAATTCGCCACGACTTACTCCGAGGGGTGAGAGATATTTTTCCAAGTACCAGCGGCGTCTTGCTTTCGCCACGACTTACTCCGAGAGGAGAAAAGTTGCCACGGCTTACTCCGAGAGGTGAGAATTTGCCGCGACTTACTCCGAGAGGTGAGAGATATTTTTCCAAGTACCAGCGGCGTCTTGCTTTCGCCACGACTTACTCCGAAAGGAGAAAAGTTGCCACGGCTTACTCCGAGAGGTGAGAATTCGCCACGACGTACTCCGAGAGGTGAGAATTCGCCGCGACTTACTCCGAGAGGTGAAACTTCGCCGCGACTTACTCCGAGAGGTGAGAATTCGCCGCGACTTACTCCGAGAGGTGAGAATTCGCCACGACTTACTCCGAGAGGTGAGAGATATTTTTCCAAGTACCAGCGGCGTCTTGCTTTCGCCACGACTTACTCCGAGAGGAGAAAACTTGCCACGGCTTACTCCGAGAGGTGAGAATTCGCCACGACTTACTCCGAGAGGTGAAACTTCGCCGCGACTTACGCCGAGAGGAGAAAAGTTGCCACGGCTTACTCCGAGAGGAGAAAAGTTGCCACGGCTTACTCCGAGAGGTGAGAATTCGCCACGACTTACTCCGAGAGGTGAGAATTCGCCGCGACTTACTCCGAGAGGAGAAAAGTTGCCACGGCTTACTCCGAGAGGTGAAACTTCGCCGCGACTTACTCCGAGAGGTGAAACTTCGCCGCGACTTACTCCGAGAGGAGAAAAGTTGCCACGGCTTACTCCGAGAGGTGAGAATTCGCCACGACTTACTCCGAGAGGTGAAACTTCGCCACGACTTACTCCGAGAGGAGAAAAGTTGCCACGGCTTACTCCGAGAGGTGAGAATTCGCCGCGACTTACTCCGAGAGGTGAGAGATATTTTTCCAAGTACCAGCGGCGTCTTGCTTTCGCCACGACTTACTCCGAGAGGAGAAAAGTTGCCACGGCTTACTCCGAGAGGTGAAAAGTTGCCACGGCTTACTCCGAGAGGTGAAACTTCGCCGCGACTTACTCCGAGAGGTGAGAGATATTTTTCCAAGTACCAGCGGCGTCTTGCTTTCGCCACGACTTACTCCGAGAGGAGAAAAGTTGCCACGGCTTACTCCGAGAGGTGAAACTTCGCCGCGACTTACTCCGAGAGGAGAAAAGTTGCCACGGCTTACTCCGAGAGGTGAGAATTCGCCACGACTTACTCCGAGAGGTGAAACTTCGCCACGACTTACTCCGAGAGGAGAAAAGTTGCCACGGCTTACTCCGAGAGGTGAGAATTCGCCACGACTTACTCCGAGAGGTGAGAGATATTTTTCCAAGTACCAGCGGCGTCTTGCTTTCGCCACGACTTACTCCGAGAGGAGAAAACTTGCCACGGGTTACTCCGAGAGGTGAGAATTCGCCGCCACTTACTCCGAGAGGTGAAACTTCGCCGCGACTTACTCCGAGAGGAGAAAAGTTGCCACGGCTTACTCCGAGAGGTGAGAATTCGCCGCGACTTACTCCGAGAGGTGAAACTTCGCCACGACTTACTCCGAGAGGTGAGAATTCGCCGCGACTTACTCCGAGAGGTGAAACTTCGCCGCGACTTACTCCGAGAGGAGAAAAGTTGCCACGGCTTACTCCGAGAGGTGAGAATTCGCCGCGACTTACTCCGAGAGGTGAAACTTCGCCGCGACTTACTCCGAGAGGAGAGAGATATTTTTCCAAGTACCAGCGGCGTCTTGCTTTCGCCACGACTTACTCCGAGAGGAGAAAAGTTGCCACGGCTTACTCCGAGAGGTGAAAAGTTGCCACGGCTTACTCCGAGAGGTGAGAATTCGCCGCGACTTACTCCGAGAGGTGAAACTTCGCCGCGACCTTACTCCGAGAGGAGAGAGATATTTTTCCAAGTACCAGCGGCGTCTTGCTTTCGCCACGACTTTACTCCGAGAGGAGAAAAGTTGCCACGGCTTACTCCGAGAGGTGAGAATTCGCCACGACTTAACTCCTGAGAAGGTGAGAGATATTTTTCCAAGTACCAGCGGCGTCTTGCTTTCGCCACGACTTACTCCGAGAGGAGAAAAGTTGCCACGGCTTACTCCGAGAGGTGAGAATTCGCCACGACTTACTCCGAGAGGTGAGAATTCGCCGCGACTTACTCCGAGAGGTGAAACTTCCGCCGCGACTTACTCCGAGAGGTGAGAATTCGCCGCGACTTACTCCGAGAGGTGAGAATTCGCCACGACTTACTCCGAGAGGTGAGAGATATTTTTCCAAGTACCAGCGGCGTCTTGCTTTCGCCACGACTTACTCCGAGAGGAGAAAACTTGCCACGGCTTACTCCGAGAGGTGAGAATTCGCCACGACTTACTCCGAGAGGTGAAACTTCGCCGCGACTTACTCCGAGAGGAGAAAAGTTGCCACGGCTTACTCCGAGAGGTGAGAATTCGCCACGACTTACTCCGAGGGGTGAGAGATATTTTTCCAAGTACCAGCGGCGTCTTGCTTTCGCCACGACTTACTCCGAGAGGAGAAAAGTTGCCACGGCTTACTCCGAGAGGAGAAAAGTTGCCACGGCTTACTCCGAGAGGTGAGAATTCGCCACGACTTACTCCGAGAGGTGAGAAATCGCCGCGACTTACTCCGAGAGGAGAAAAGTTGCCACGGCTTACTCCGAGAGGTGAAACTTCGCCGCGACTTACTACGAGAGGTGAGAATTCGCCGCTACTTACTCCGAGAGGTGAGAATTCGCCACGACTTACTCCGAGAGGTGAGAGATATTTTTCCAAGTACCAGCGGCGTCTTGCTTTCGCCACGACTTACTCCGAGAGGAGAAAACTTGCCACGGGCTTACTCGAGAGGTGAGAATTCGCCACGACTTACTCCGAGAGGTGAAACTTCGCCGCGACTTACTCCGAGAGGAGAAAAG
>CAXIEQ010000129.1:0-14383 GCA_964023945.1 Ectemnius cavifrons
TCACCTCTCGGAGTAAGTCGCGGCGAATTCTCACCTCTCGGAGTAAGTCGTGGCGAATTCTCACCTCTCGGAGTAAGCCGTGGCAACTTTTCTCCTCTCGGAGTAAGTCGCGGCGAAGTTTCACCTCTCGGAGTAAGTCGCGGCAAATTCTCACCTCTCGGAGTAAGCCGTGGCAACTTTTCTCCTCTCGGAGTAAGTCGTGGCGAAAGCAAGACGCCGCTGGTACTTGGAAAAATATCTCTCACCTCTCGGAGTAAGTCGTGGCGAATTCTCACCTCTCGGAGTAAGTCGCGGCGAAGTTTCACCTCTCGGAGTAAGTCGCGGCGAATTCTCACCTCTCGGAGTAAGTCGTGGCGAATTCTCACCTCTCGGAGTAAGCCGTGGCAACTTTTCTCCTCTCGGAGTAAGTCGCGGCGAAGTTTCACCTCTCGGAGTAAGTCGTGGCGAATTCTCACCTCTCGGAGTAAGCCGTGGCAAGTTTTCTCCTCTCGGAGTAAGTCGTGGCGAAAGCAAGACGCCGCTGGTACTTGGAAAAATATCTCTCACCTCTCGGAGTAAGTCGTGGCGAATTCTCACCTCTCGGAGTAAGTCGTGGCGAATTCTCACCTCTCGGAGTAAGCCGTGGCAACTTTTCTCCTCTCGGAGTAAGTCGTGGCGACAGCAAGACGCCGCTGGTACTTGGAAAAATATCTCTCACCCCTCGGAGTAAGTCGTGGCGAATTCTCACCTCTCGGAGTAAGTCGCGGCGAATTCTGACCTCTCGGAGTAAGTCGCGGCGAAGTTTCACCTCTCGGAGTAAGTCGCGGCGAATTCTCACCTCTCGGAGTAAGTCGTGGCGAATTCTCACCTCTCGGAGTAAGCCGTGGCAACTTTTCTCCTCTCGGAGTAAGTCGTGGCGACAGCAAGACGCCGCTGGTACTTGGAAAAATATCTCTCACCCCTCGGAGTAAGTCGTGGCGAATTCTCACCTCTCGGAGTAAGCCGTGGCAACTTTTCTCCTCTCGGAGTAAGTCGCGGCGAAGTTTCACCTCTCGGAGTAAGTCGTGGCGAATTCTCACCTCTCGGAGTAAGCCGTGGCAAATTTTCTCCTCTCGGAGTAAGTCGTGGCGAAAGCAAGACGCCGCTGGTACTTGGAAAAATATCTCTCACCTCTCGGAGTAAGTCGTGGCGAATTCTCACCTCTCGGAGTAAGTCGCGGCGAATTCTCACCTCTCGGAGTAAGTCGTGGCGAATTCTCACCTCTCGGAGTAAGTCGCGGCGAAGTTTCACCTCTCGGAGTAAGTCGCGGCGAATTCTCACCTCTCGGAGTAAGCCGTGGCAACTTTTCTCCTCTCGGAGTAAGTCGCGGCGAATTCTCACCTCTCGGAGTAAGCCGTGGCAACTTTTCTCCTCTCGGAGTAAGCCGTGGCAACTTTTCTCCTCTCGCAGTAAGTCGTGGCGAAAGCAAGACGCCGCTGGTACTTGGAAAAATATCTCTCACCTCTCGGAGTAAGTCGTGGCGAATTCTCACCTCTCGGAGTAAGTCGCGGCGAAGTTTCACCTCTCGGAGTAAGTCGCGGCGAATTCTCACCTCTCGGAGTAAGTCGTGGCGAATTCTCACCTCTCGGAGTAAGCCGTGGCAACTTTTCTCCTCTCGGAGTAAGTCGCGGCGAAGTTTCACCTCTCGGAGTAAGTCGTGGCGAATTCTCACCTCTCGGAGTAAGCCGTGGCAAGTTTTCTCCTCTCGGAGTAAGTCGTGGCGAAAGCAAGACGCCGCTGGTACTTGGAAAAATATCTCTCACCTCTCGGAGTAAGTCGTGGCGAATTCTCACCTCTCGGAGTAAGCCGTGGCAAGTTTTCTCCTCTCGGAGTAAGTCGTGGCGAAAGCAAGACGCCGCTGGTACTTGGAAAAATATCTCTCACCTCTCGGAGTAAGTCGTGGCGAATTCTCACCTCTCGGAGTAAGTCGTGGCGAATTCTCACCTCTTGGAGTAAGCCGTGGCAACTTTTCTCCTCTCGGAGTAAGTCGCGGCGAAGTTTCACCTCTCGGAGTAAGTCGCGGCGAATTCTCACCTCTCGGAGTAAGCCGTGGCAACTTTTCTCCTCTCGGAGTAAGTCGTGGCGACAGCAAGACGCCGCTGGTACTTGGAAAAATATCTCTCACCCCTCGGAGTAAGTCGTGGCGAATTCTCACCTCTCGGAGTAAGTCGCGGCGAATTCTGACCTCTCGGAGTAAGTCGCGGCGAAGTTTCACCTCTCGGAGTAAGTCGCGGCGAATTCTCACCTCTCGGAGTAAGTCGTGGCGAATTCTCACCTCTCGGAGTAAGCCGTGGCAACTTTTCTCCTCTCGGAGTAAGTCGTGGCGACAGCAAGACGCCGCTGGTACTTGGAAAAATATCTCTCACCCCTCGGAGTAAGTCGTGGCGAATTCTCACCTCTCGGAGTAAGCCGTGGCAACTTTTCTCCTCTCGGAGTAAGTCGCGGCGAAGTTTCACCTCTCGGAGTAAGTCGTGGCGAATTCTCACCTCTCGGAGTAAGCCGTGGCAAATTTTCTCCTCTCGGAGTAAGTCGTGGCGAAAGCAAGACGCCGCTGGTACTTGGAAAAATATCTCTCACCTCTCGGAGTAAGTCGTGGCGAATTCTCACCTCTCGGAGTAAGTCGCGGCGAATTCTCACCTCTCGGAGTAAGTCGTGGCGAATTCTCACCTCTCGGAGTAAGTCGCGGCGAAGTTTCACCTCTCGGAGTAAGTCGCGGCGAATTCTCACCTCTCGGAGTAAGCCGTGGCAACTTTTCTCCTCTCGGAGTAAGTCGCGGCGAATTCTCACCTCTCGGAGTAAGCCGTGGCAACTTTTCTCCTCTCGGAGTAAGCCGTGGCAACTTTTCTCCTCTCGCAGTAAGTCGTGGCGAAAGCAAGACGCCGCTGGTACTTGGAAAAATATCTCTCACCTCTCGGAGTAAGTCGTGGCGAATTCTCACCTCTCGGAGTAAGTCGCGGCGAAGTTTCACCTCTCGGAGTAAGTCGCGGCGAATTCTCACCTCTCGGAGTAAGTCGTGGCGAATTCTCACCTCTCGGAGTAAGCCGTGGCAACTTTTCTCCTCTCGGAGTAAGTCGCGGCGAAGTTTCACCTCTCGGAGTAAGTCGTGGCGAATTCTCACCTCTCGGAGTAAGCCGTGGCAAGTTTTCTCCTCTCGGAGTAAGTCGTGGCGAAAGCAAGACGCCGCTGGTACTTGGAAAAATATCTCTCACCTCTCGGAGTAAGTCGTGGCGAATTCTCACCTCTCGGAGTAAGTCGTGGCGAATTCTCACCTCTCGGAGTAAGCCGTGGCAACTTTTCTCCTCTCGGAGTAAGCCGTGGCAACTTTTCTCCTCTCGGAGTAAGTCGTGGCGACAGCAAGACGCCGCTGGTACTTGGAAAAATATCTCTCACCTCTCGGAGTAAGTCGTGGCGAATTCTCACCTCTCGGAGTAAACCGTGGCAACTTTTCTCCTCTCGGAGTAAGTCGCGGCGAAGTTTCACCTCTCGGAGTAAGTCGTGGCGAATTCTCACCTCTCGGAGTAAGTCGTGGCGAATTCTCACCTCTCGGAGTAAGCCGTGGCAACTTTTCTCCTCTCGGAGTAAGTCGCGGCGAAGTTTCACCTCTCGGAGTAAGCCGTGGCAACTTTTCTCCTCTCGGAGTAAGTCGTGGCGAAAGCAAGACGCCGCTGGTACTTGGAAAAATATCTCTCACCTCTCGGAGTAAGTCGTGGCGAATTCTCACCTCTCGGAGTAAGCCGTGGCAACTTTTCTCCTCTCGCAGTAAGTCGTGGCGAAAGCAAGACGCCGCTGGTACTTGGAAAAATATCTCTCACCTCTCGGAGTAAGTCGTGGCGAATTCTCACCTCTCGGAGTAAGTCGCGGCGAAGTTTCACCTCTCGGAGTAAGTCGCGGCGAATTCTCACCTCTCGGAGTAAGCCGTGGCAACTTTTCTCCTCTCGGAGTAAGTCGCGGCGAATTCTCACCTCTCGGAGTAAGCCGTGGCAACTTTTCTCCTCTCGGAGTAAGCCGTGGCAACTTTTCTCCTCTCGCAGTAAGTCGTGGCGAAAGCAAGACGCCGCTGGTACTTGGAAAAATATCTCTCACCTCTCGGAGTAAGTCGTGGCGAATTCTCACCTCTCGGAGTAAGTCGTGGCGAATTCTCACCTCTCGGAGTAAGCCGTGGCAACTTTTCTCCTCTCGGAGTAAGTCGTGGCGACAGCAAGACGCCGCTGGTACTTGGAAAAATATCTCTCACCCCTCGGAGTAAGTCGTGGCGAATTCCCACCTCTCGGAGTAAGCCGTGGCAACTTTTCTCCTCTCGGAGTAAGTCGCGGCGAAGTTTCACCTCTCGGAGTAAGTCGTGGCGAATTCTCACCTCTCGGAGTAAGCCGTGGCAACTTTTCTCCTCTCGGAGTAAGTCGTGGCGAATTCTCACCTCTCGGAGTAAGTCGCGGCGAATTCTCACCTCTCGGAGTAAGTCGTGGCGAATTCTCACCTCTCGGAGTAAGTCGCGGCGAAGTTTCACCTCTCGGAGTAAGTCGCGGCGAATTCTCACCTCTCGGAGTAAGCCGTGGCAACTTTTCTCCTCTCGGAGTAAGTCGCGGCGAATTCTCACCTCTCGGAGTAAGCCGTGGCAACTTTTCTCCTCTCGGAGTAAGCCGTGGCAACTTTTCTCCTCTCGCAGTAAGTCGTGGCGAAAGCAAGACGCCGCTGGTACTTGGAAAAATATCTCTCACCTCTCGGAGTAAGTCGTGGCGAATTCTCACCTCTCGGAGTAAGTCGCGGCGAAGTTTCACCTCTCGGAGTAAGTCGCGGCGAATTCTCACCTCTCGGAGTAAGTCGTGGCGAATTCTCACCTCTCGGAGTAAGCCGTGGCAACTTTTCTCCTCTCGGAGTAAGTCGCGGCGAAGTTTCACCTCTCGGAGTAAGTCGTGGCGAATTCTCACCTCTCGGAGTAAGCCGTGGCAAGTTTTCTCCTCTCGGAGTAAGTCGTGGCGAAAGCAAGACGCCGCTGGTACTTGGAAAAATATCTCTCACCTCTCGGAGTAAGTCGTGGCGAATTCTCACCTCTCGGAGTAAGTCGTGGCGAATTCTCACCTCTCGGAGTAAGCCGTGGCAACTTTTCTCCTCTCGGAGTAAGCCGTGGCAACTTTTCTCCTCTCGGAGTAAGTCGTGGCGACAGCAAGACGCCGCTGGTACTTGGAAAAATATCTCTCACCTCTCGGAGTAAGTCGTGGCGAATTCTCACCTCTCGGAGTAAACCGTGGCAACTTTTCTCCTCTCGGAGTAAGTCGCGGCGAAGTTTCACCTCTCGGAGTAAGTCGTGGCGAATTCTCACCTCTCGGAGTAAGTCGTGGCGAATTCTCACCTCTCGGAGTAAGCCGTGGCAACTTTTCTGCTCTCGGAGTAAGTCGCGGCGAAGTTTCACCTCTCGGAGTAAGCCGTGGCAACTTTTCTCCTCTCGGAGTAAGTCGCGGCGAAGTTTCACCTCTCGGAGTAAGTCGCGGCGAATTCTCACCTCTCGGAGTAAGTCGTGGCGAATTCTCACCTCTCGGAGTAAGCCGTGGCAACTTTTCTCCTCTCGGAGTAAGTCGTGGCGAAAGCAAGACGCCGCTGGTACTTGGAAAAATATCTCTCACCTCTCGGAGTAAGTCGCGGTGAAGTTTCACCTCTCGGAGTAAGTCGCGGCGAATTCTCACCTCTCGGAGTAAGCCGTGGCAACTTTACTCCTCTCGGAGTAAGCCGTGGCAACTTTTCTCCTCTCGGAGTAAGTCGTGGCGAAAGCAAGACGCCGCTGGTACTTGGAAAAATATCTCTCACCTCTCGGAGTAAGTCGTGGCGAATTCTCACCTCTCGGAGTAAGCCGTGGCAACTTTACTCCTCTCGGAGTAAGCCGTGGCAACTTTTCTCCTCTCGGAGTAAGTCGTGGCGAAAGCAAGACGCCGCTGGTACTTGGAAAAATATCTCTCACCTCTCGGAGTAAGTCGTGGCGAATTCTCACCTCTCGGAGTAAGCCGTGGCAACTTTTCTCCTCTCGGAGTAAGTCGCGGCGAAGTTTCACCTCTCGGAGTAAGTCGTGGCGAATTCTCACCTCTCGGAGTAAGCCGTGGCAAGTTTTCTCCTCTCGGAGTAAGTCGTGGCGAAAGCAAGACGCCGCTGGTACTTGGAAAAATATCTCTCACCTCTCGGAGTAAGTCGTGGCGAATTCTCACCTCTCGGAGTAAGTCGCGGCGAATTCTGACCTCTCGGAGTAAGTCGCGGCGAAGTTTCACCTCTCGGAGTAAGTCGCGGCGAATTCTCACCTCTCGGAGTAAGTCGTGGCGAATTCTCACCTCTCGGAGTAAGCCGTGGCAACTTTTCTCCTCTCGGAGTAAGTCGTGGCGACAGCAAGACGCCGCTGGTACTTGGAAAAATATCTCTCACCCCTCGGAGTAAGTCGTGGCGAATTCTCACCTCTCGGAGTAAGCCGTGGCAACTTTTCTCCTCTCGGAGTAAGTCGCGGCGAAGTTTCACCTCTCGGAGTAAGTCGTGGCGAATTCTCACCTCTCGGAGTAAGCCGTGGCAAATTTTCTCCTCTCGGAGTAAGTCGTGGCGAAAGCAAGACGCCGCTGGTACTTGGAAAAATATCTCTCACCTCTCGGAGTAAGTCGTGGCGAATTCTCACCTCTCGGAGTAAGTCGCGGCGAATTCTCAACTCTCGGAGTAAGTCGCGGCGAAGTTTCACCTCTCGGAGTAAGTCGCGGCGAATTCTCACCTCTCGGAGTAAGTCGTGGCGAATTCTCACCTCTCGGAGTAAGCCGTGGCAACTTTTCTCCTCTCGGAGTAAGCCGTGGCAACTTTTCTCCTCTCGCAGTAAGTCGTGGCGAAAGCAAGACGCCGCTGGTACTTGGAAAAATATCTCTCACCTCTCGGAGTAAGTCGTGGCGAATTCTCACCTCTCGGAGTAAGTCGTGGCGAATTCTCACCTCTCGGAGTAAGCCGTGGCAACTTTTCTCCTCTCGGAGTAAGTCGCGGCGAAGTTTCACCTCTCGGAGTAAGCCGTGGCAACTTTTCTCCTCTCGGAGTAAGTCGTGGCGAAAGCAAGACGCCGCTGGTACTTGGAAAAATATCTCTCACCTCTCGGAGTAAGTCGTGGCGAATTCTCACCTCTCGGAGTAAGCCGTGGCAACTTTTCTCCTCTCGCAGTAAGTCGTGGCGAAAGCAAGACGCCGCTGGTACTTGGAAAAATATCTCTCACCTCTCGGAGTAAGTCGTGGCGAATTCTCACCTCTCGGAGTAAGTCGCGGCGAAGTTTCACCTCTCGGAGTAAGTCGCGGCGAATTCTCACCTCTCGGAGTAAGCCGTGGCAACTTTTCTCCTCTCGGAGTAAGTCGCGGCGAATTCTCACCTCTCGGAGTAAGCCGTGGCAACTTTTCTCCTCTCGGAGTAAGCCGTGGCAACTTTTCTCCTCTCGCAGTAAGTCGTGGCGAAAGCAAGACGCCGCTGGTACTTGGAAAAATATCTCTCACCTCTCGGAGTAAGTCGTGGCGAATTCTCACCTCTCGGAGTAAGCCGTGGCAACTTTTCTCCTCTCGCAGTAAGTCGTGGCGAAAGCAAGACGCCGCTGGTACTTGGAAAAATATCTCTCACCTCTCGGAGTAAGTCGTGGCGAATTCTCACCTCTCGGAGTAAGTCGCGGCGAAGTTTCACCTCTCGGAGTAAGTCGCGGCGAATTCTCACCTCTCGGAGTAAGTCGTGGCGAATTCTCACCTCTCGGAGTAAGCCGTGGCAACTTTTCTCCTCTCGGAGTAAGTCGCGGCGAAGTTTCACCTCTCGGAGTAAGTCGTGGCGAATTCTCACCTCTCGGAGTAAGCCGTGGCAAGTTTTCTCCTCTCGGAGTAAGTCGTGGCGAAAGCAAGACGCCGCTGGTACTTGGAAAAATATCTCTCACCTCTCGGAGTAAGTCGTGGCGAATTCTCACCTCTCGGAGTAAGTCGTGGCGAATTCTCACCTCTCGGAGTCAGCCGTGGCAACTTTTCTCCTCTCGGAGTAAGCCGTGGCAACTTTTCTCCTCTCGGAGTAAGTCGTGGCGACAGCAAGACGCCGCTGGTACTTGGAAAAATATCTCTCACCTCTCGGAGTAAGTCGTGGCGAATTCTCACCTCTCGGAGTAAACCGTGGCAACTTTTCTCCTCTCGGAGTAAGTCGCGGCGAAGTTTCACCTCTCGGAGTAAGTCGTGGCGAATTCTCACCTCTCGGAGTAAGTCGTGGCGAATTCTCACCTCTCGGAGTAAGCCGTGGCAACTTTTCTGCTCTCGGAGTAAGTCGCGGCGAAGTTTCACCTCTCGGAGTAAGCCGTGGCAACTTTTCTCCTCTCGGAGTAAGTCGCGGCGAAGTTTCACCTCTCGGAGTAAGTCGCGGCGAATTCTCACCTCTCGGAGTAAGTCGTGGCGAATTCTCACCTCTCGGAGTAAGCCGTGGCAACTTTTCTCCTCTCGGAGTAAGTCGTGGCGAAAGCAAGACGCCGCTGGTACTTGGAAAAATATCTCTCACCTCTCGGAGTAAGTCGCGGTGAAGTTTCACCTCTCGGAGTAAGTCGCGGCGAATTCTCACCTCTCGGAGTAAGCCGTGGCAACTTTACTCCTCTCGGAGTAAGCCGTGGCAACTTTTCTCCTCTCGGAGTAAGTCGTGGCGAAAGCAAGACGCCGCTGGTACTTGGAAAAATATCTCTCACCTCTCGGAGTAAGTCGTGGCGAAGTTTCACCTCTCGGAGTAAGCCGTGGCAACTTTACTCCTCTCGGAGTAAGCCGTGGCAACTTTTCTCCTCTCGGAGTAAGTCGTGGCGAAAGCAAGACGCCGCTGGTACTTGGAAAAATATCTCTCACCTCTCGGAGTAAGTCGTGGCGAATTCTCACCTCTCGGAGTAAGCCGTGGCAACTTTTCTCCTCTCGGAGTAAGTCGTGGCGAAAGCAAGACGCCGCTGGTACTTGGAAAAATATCTCTCACCTCTCGGAGTAAGTCGCGGCGAAGTTTCACCTCTCGGAGTAAGTCGTGGCGAATTCTCACCTCTCGGAGTAAGCCGTGGCAACTTTTCTCCTCTCGGAGTAAGTCGCGGCGAAGTTTCACCTCTCGGAGTAAGTCGTGGCGAATTCTCACCTCTCGGAGTAAGTCGTGGCGAATTCTCACCTCTCGGAGTAAGCCGTGGCAACTTTTCTCCTCTCGGAGTAAGTCGCGGCGAAGTTTCACCTCTCGGAGTAAGCCGTGGCAACTTTTCTCCTCTCGGAGTAAGTCGCGGCGAAGTTTCACCTCTCGGAGTAAGTCGCGGCGAATTCTCACCTCTCGGAGTAAGTCGTGGCGAATTCTCACCTCTCGGAGTAAGCCGTGGCAACTTTTCTCCTCTCGGAGTAAGTCGCGGCGAAGTTTCACCTCTCGGAGTAAGTCGCGGCGAATTCTCACCTCTCGGAGTAAGCCGTGGCAACTTTTCTCCTCTCGGAGTAAGTCGTGGCGAAAGCAAGACGCCGCTGGTACTTGGAAAAATATCTCTCACCTCTCGGAGTAAGTCGTGGCGAATTCTCACCTCTCGGAGTAAGCCGTGGCAACTTTTCTCCTCTCGGAGTAAGTCGTGGCGAAAGCAAGACGCCGCTGGTACTTGGAAAAATATCTCTCACCTCTCGGAGTAAGTCGCGGCGAAGTTTCACCTCTCGGAGTAAGTCGTGGCGAATTCTCACCTCTCGGAGTAAGCCGTGGCAACTTTTCTCCTCTCGGAGTAAGTCGCGGCGAAGTTTCACCTCTCGGAGTAAGTCGTGGCGAATTCTCACCTCTCGGAGTAAGTCGTGGCGAATTCTCACCTCTCGGAGTAAGCCGTGGCAACTTTTCTCCTCTCGGAGTAAGTCGCGGCGAAGTTTCACCTCTCGGAGTAAGCCGTGGCAACTTTTCTCCTCTCGGAGTAAGTCGCGGCGAAGTTTCACCTCTCGGAGTAAGTCGCGGCGAATTCTCACCTCTCGGAGTAAGTCGTGGCGAATTCTCACCTCTCGGAGTAAGCCGTGGCAACTTTTCTCCTCTCGGAGTAAGTCGCGGCGAAGTTTCACCTCTCGGAGTAAGTCGCGGCGAATTCTCACCTCTCGGAGTAAGCCGTGGCAACTTTTCTCCTCTCGGAGTAAGTCGTGGCGAAAGCAAGACGCCGCTGGTACTTGGAAAAATATCTCTCACCTCTCGGAGTAAGTCGTGGCGAATTCTCACCTCTCGGAGTAAGCCGTGGCAACTTTTCTCCTCTCGGAGTAAGTCGTGGCGAAAGCAAGACGCCGCTGGTACTTGGAAAAATATCTCTCACCTCTCGGAGTAAGTCGTGGCGAATTCTCACCTCTCGGAGTAAGTCGTGGCGAATTCTCACCTCTCGGAGTAAGCCGTGGCAACTTTTCACCTCTCGGAGTAAGCCGTGGCAACTTTTCTCCTCTCGGAGTAAGTCGTGGCGAAAGCAAGACGCCGCTGGTACTTGGAAAAATATCTCTCACCTCTCGGAGTAAGTCGTGGCGAATTCTCACCTCTCGGAGTAAGTCGTGGCGAATTCTCACCTCTCGGAGTAAGCCGTGGCAACTTTTCTCCTCTCGGAGTAAGCCGTGGCAACTTTTCTCCTCTCGGAGTAAGTCGTGGCGACAGCAAGACGCCGCTGGTACTTGGAAAAATATCTCTCACCCCTCGGAGTAAGTCGTGGCGAATTCTCACCTCTCGGAGTAAGCCGTGGCAACTTTTCTCCTCTCGGAGTAAGTCGCGGCGAAGTTTCACCTCTCGGAGTAAGTCGTGGCGAATTCTCACCTCTCGGAGTAAGCCGTGGCAAGTTTTCTCCTCTCGGAGTAAGTCGTGGCGAAAGCAAGACGCCGCTGGTACTTGGAAAAATATCTCTCACCTCTCGGAGTAAGTCGTGGCGAATTCTCACCTCTCGGAGTAAGTCGCGGCGAATTCTGACCTCTCGGAGTAAGTCGCGGCGAAGTTTCACCTCTCGGAGTAAGTCGCGGCGAAGTTTCACCTCTCGGAGTAAGTCGTGGCGAATTCTCACCTCTCGGAGTAAGTCGCGGCGAATTCTGACCTCTCGGAGTAAGTCGCGGCGAAGTTTCACTTCTCGGAGTAAGTCGCGGCGAATTCTCACCTCTCGGAGTAAGTCGTGGCGAATTCTCACCTCTCGGAGTAAGCCGTGGCAACTTTTCTCCTCTCGGAGTAAGTCGTGGCGACAGCAAGACGCCGCTGGTACTTGGAAAAATATCTCTCACCCCTCGGAGTAAGTCGTGGCGAATTCTCACCTCTCGGAGTAAGCCGTGGCAACTTTTCTCCTCTCGGAGTAAGTCGCGGCGAAGTTTCACCTCTCGGAGTAAGTCGTGGCGAATTCTCACCTCTCGGAGTAAGCCGTGGCAAATTTTCTCCTCTCGGAGTAAGTCGTAGCGAAAGCAAGACGCCGCTGGTACTTGGAAAAATATCTCTCACCTCTCGGAGTAAGTCGTGGCGAATTCTCACCTCTCGGAGTAAGTCGCGGCGAATTCTCAACTCTCGGAGTAAGTCGCGGCGAAGTTTCACCTCTCGGAGTAAGTCGCGGCGAATTCTCACCTCTCGGAGTAAGTCGTGGCGAATTCTCACCTCTCGGAGTAAGCCGTGGCAACTTTTCTCCTCTCGGAGTAAGCCGTGGCAACTTTTCTCCTCTCGCAGTAAGTCGTGGCGAAAGCAAGACGCCGCTGGTACTTGGAAAAATATCTCTCACCTCTCGGAGTAAGTCGTGGCGAATTCTCACCTCTCGGAGTAAGTCGTGGCGAATTCTCACCTCTCGGAGTAAGCCGTGGCAACTTTTCTCCTCTCGGAGTAAGTCGCGGCGAAGTTTCACCTCTCGGAGTAAGCCGTGGCAACTTTTCTCCTCTCGGAGTAAGTCGTGGCGAAAGCAAGACGCCGCTGGTACTTGGAAAAATATCTCTCACCTCTCGGAGTAAGTCGTGGCGAGTTCTCACCTCTCGGAGTAAGCCGTGGCAACTTTTCTCCTCTCGCAGTAAGTCGTGGCGAAAGCAAGACGCCGCTGGTACTTGGAAAAATATCTCTCACCTCTCGGAGTAAGTCGTGGCGAATTCTCACCTCTCGGAGTAAGTCGCGGCGAAGTTTCACCTCTCGGAGTAAGTCGCGGCGAATTCTCACCTCTCGGAGTAAGCCGTGGCAACTTTTCTCCTCTCGGAGTAAGTCGCGGCGAATTCTCACCTCTCGGAGTAAGCCGTGGCAACTTTTCTCCTCTCGGAGTAAGCCGTGGCAACTTTTCTCCTCTCGCAGTAAGTCGTGGCGAAAGCAAGACGCCGCTGGTACTTGGAAAAATATCTCTCACCTCTCGGAGTAAGTCGTGGCGAATTCTCACCTCTCGGAGTAAGCCGTGGCAACTTTTCTCCTCTCGCAGTAAGTCGTGGCGAAAGCAAGACGCCGCTGGTACTTGGAAAAATATCTCTCACCTCTCGGAGTAAGTCGTGGCGAATTCTCACCTCTCGGAGTAAGTCGCGGCGAAGTTTCACCTCTCGGAGTAAGTCGCGGCGAATTCTCACCTCTCGGAGTAAGTCGTGGCGAATTCTCACCTCTCGGAGTAAGCCGTGGCAACTTTTCTCCTCTCGGAGTAAGTCGCGGCGAAGTTTCACCTCTCGGAGTAAGTCGTGGCGAATTCTCACCTCTCGGAGTAAGCCGTGGCAAGTTTTCTCCTCTCGGAGTAAGTCGTGGCGAAAGCAAGACGCCGCTGGTACTTGGAAAAATATCTCTCACCTCTCGGAGTAAGTCGTGGCGAATTCTCACCTCTCGGAGTAAGTCGTGGCGAATTCTCACCTCTCGGAGTAAGCCGTGGCAACTTTTCTCCTCTCGGAGTAAGCCGTGGCAACTTTTCTCCTCTCGGAGTAAGTCGTGGCGACAGCAAGACGCCGCTGGTACTTGGAAAAATATCTCTCACCTCTCGGAGTAAGTCGTGGCGAATTCTCACCTCTCGGAGTAAACCGTGGCAACTTTTCTCCTCTCGGAGTAAGTCGCGGCGAAGTTTCACCTCTCGGAGTAAGTCGTGGCGAATTCTCACCTCTCGGAGTAAGTCGTGGCGAATTCTCACCTCTCGGAGTAAGCCGTGGCAACTTTTCTGCTCTCGGAGTAAGTCGCGGCGAAGTTTCACCTCTCGGAGTAAGCCGTGGCAACTTTTCTCCTCTCGGAGTAAGTCGCGGCGAAGTTTCACCTCTCGGAGTAAGTCGCGGCGAATTCTCACCTCTCGGAGTAAGTCGTGGCGAATTCTCACCTCTCGGAGTAAGCCGTGGCAACTTTTCTCCTCTCGGAGTAAGTCGTGGCGAAAGCAAGACGCCGCTGGTACTTGGAAAAATATCTCTCACCTCTCGGAGTAAGTCGCGGTGAAGTTTCACCTCTCGGAGTAAGTCGCGGCGAATTCTCACCTCTCGGAGTAAGCCGTGGCAACTTTACTCCTCTCGGAGTAAGCCGTGGCAACTTTTCTCCTCTCGGAGTAAGTCGTGGCGAAAGCAAGACGCCGCTGGTACTTGGAAAAATATCTCTCACCTCTCGGAGTAAGTCGTGGCGAAGTTTCACCTCTCGGAGTAAGCCGTGGCAACTTTACTCCTCTCGGAGTAAGCCGTGGCAACTTTTCTCCTCTCGGAGTAAGTCGTGGCGAAAGCAAGACGCCGCTGGTACTTGGAAAAATATCTCTCACCCCTCGGAGTAAGTCGTGGCGAATTCTCACCTCTCGGAGTAAGCCGTGGCAACTTTTCTCCTCTCGGAGTAAGTCGCGGCGAAGTTTCACCTCTCGGAGTAAGTCGTGGCGAATTCTCACCTCTCGGAGTAAGCCGTGGCAAATTTTCTCCTCTCGGAGTAAGTCGTAGCGAAAGCAAGACGCCGCTGGTACTTGGAAAAATATCTCTCACCTCTCGGAGTAAGTCGTGGCGAATTCTCACCTCTCGGAGTAAGTCGCGGCGAATTCTCAACTCTCGGAGTAAGTCGCGGCGAAGTTTCACCTCTCGGAGTAAGTCGCGGCGAATTCTCACCTCTCGGAGTAAGTCGTGGCGAATTCTCACCTCTCGGAGTAAGCCGTGGCAACTTTTCTCCTCTCGGAGTAAGCCGTGGCAACTTTTCTCCTCTCGCAGTAAGTCGTGGCGAAAGCAAGACGCCGCTGGTACTTGGAAAAATATCTCTCACCTCTCGGAGTAAGTCGTGGCGAATTCTCACCTCTCGGAGTAAGTCGTGGCGAATTCTCACCTCTCGGAGTAAGCCGTGGCAACTTTTCTCCTCTCGGAGTAAGTCGCGGCGAAGTTTCACCTCTCGGAGTAAGCCGTGGCAACTTTTCTCCTCTCGGAGTAAGTCGTGGCGAAAGCAAGACGCCGCTGGTACTTGGAAAAATATCTCTCACCTCTCGGAG
>CAXIEQ010000130.1:0-18543 GCA_964023945.1 Ectemnius cavifrons
ACTTTTCTCCTCTCGGAGTAAGTCGCGGCGAAGTTTCACCTCTCGGAGTAAGCCGTGGCAACTTTTCTCCTCTCGGAGTAAGTCGTGGCAACTTTTCACCTCCCGGAGCAAGCCGTGGCAACTTTTCTCCTCTCGGAGTAAGTCGCGGCGAAGTTGCACCTCTCGGAGTAAGCCGTGGCAACTTTTCTCCTCTCGGAGTAAGTCGTGGCGAAGTTTCACCTCTCGGAGTAAGTCGTGGCGAAGTTTCACCTCTCGGAGTAAGTCGTGGCGAAAGCAAGACGCCGCTGGTACTTGGAAAAATATCTTTCACCTCTCGGAGTAAGTCGTGGCGAATTCTCAGCTCTCGGAGTAAGCCGTGGCAACTTTTCTCCTCTCGGAGTAAGTGGTGGCAACTTTTCACCTCCCGGAGTAAGCCGTGGCAACTTTTCTCCTCTCGGAGTAAGTCGGGGCGAAGTTTCACCTCTCGGAGTAAGCCGTGGCAACTTTTCTCCTCTCGGAGTAAGTCGTGGCGAAGTTTCACCTCTCGGAGTAAGCCGTGGCAACTTTTCTCCTCTCGGAGTAAGTCGTGGCAACTTTTCTCCTCTCGGAGTAAGTCGCCGCGAAAGCAAGACGCCGCTGGTACTTGGAAAAGTATCTTTCACCTCCCGGAGTAAGTCGTGGCAACTTTTCTCCTCTCGGAGTAAGTCGTGGCGAAGTTTCACCTCTCGGAGTAAGCCGTGACAACTTTTCTCCTCTCGGAGTAAGTCGCGGCGAAGTTTCACCTCTTGGAGTAAGCCGTGGCAACTTTTCTCCTCTCGGAGTAAGTCGCGCCGAAGTTTCACCTCTCGGAGTAAGCCGTGGCAACTTTTCTCCTCTCGGAGTAAGTCATGGCGAATTCTCACCTCTCGGAGTAAGCCGTGGCAACTTTTCTCCTCTCGGAGTAAGTCGTGGCAACTTTTCTCCTCTCGGAGTCAGTCGCGGCGAAGTTTCTCCTCTCGGAGTAAGCCGTGGCTACTTTTCTCCTCTCGGAGTAAGTCGTGGCGAATTCTCACCTCTCGGAGTAAGCCGTGGCGAAGTTTCACCTCTCGGAGTAAGCCGTGGCAACTTTTCTCCTCTCGGAGTAAGTCGTGGCGAAGTTTCACCTCTCGGAGTAAGCCGTGGCAACTTTTCTCCTCTCGGAGTAAGTCGCGGCGAAGTTTCACCTCTCGGAGTAAGCCGTGGCAACTTTTCTCCTCTCGGAGTAAGTCGTGGCAACTTTTCTCCTCTCGGAGTAAGTCGTGGCGAAAGCAAGACGCCGCTGGTACTTGGAAAAGTATCTTTCACCTCCCGGAGTAAGTCGTGGCAACTTTTCTCCTCTCGGAGTAAGTCGTGGCGAAAGCAAGACGCCGCTGGTACTTGGGAAATATCTTTCACCTCTCGGAGTAAGCCGTGGCAACTTTTCTCCTCTCGGAGTAAGTCGTGGCAACTTTTCTCCTCTCGGAGTAAGTCGTGGCGAAAGCAAGACGCCGCTGGTACTTGGAAAAGTATCTTTCACCTCCCGGAGTAAGTCGTGGCAACTTTTCTCCTCTCGGAGTAAGTCGTGGCGAAAGCAAGACGCCGCTGGTACTTGGAAAATATCTTTCACCTCTCGGAGTAAGCCGTGGCAACTTTTCTCCTCTCGGAGTAAGTCGTGGCAACTTTTCTCCTCTCGGAGTCAGTCGCGGCGAAGTTTCACCTCTCGGAGTAAGCCGTGGCAACTTTTCTCCTCTCGGAGTAAGTCGCGGCGAAGTTTCACCTCTCGGAGTAAGCCGTGGCAACTTTTCTCCTCTCGGAGTAAGTCGTGGCAACTTTTCTCCTCTCGAAGTAAGTCGTGGCGAAAGCAAGACGCCGCTGGTACTTGGAAGAGTATCTTTCACCTCTCGGAGTAAGTCGTGGCGAATTCTCAGCTCTCGGAGTAAGCCGTGGCAACTTTTCTCCTCTCGGAGTAAGTCGTGGCAACTTTTCACCTCTCGGAGTAAGCCGTGTCAACTTTTCTCCTCTCGGAGTAAGTCGTGGCGAAGTTTCACCTCTCGGAGTAAGCCGTGGCAACCTTTCTCCTCTCGGAGTAAGTCGTGGCGAAGTTTCACCTCTAGGAGTAAGCCGTGGCAACTTTTCTCCTCTCGGAGTAAGTCGCGGCGAAGTTTCACCTCTCGGAGTAAGCCGTGGCAACTCTTCTCCTCTCGGAGTAAGTCGTGGCGAAGTTTCACCTCTCGGAGTAAGCCGTGGCAACTTTTCTCCTCTCGGAGTAAGTCGTGGCGAAGTTTCACCTCTTGGAGTAAGCCGTGGCAACTTTTCTCCTCTCGGAGTAAGTCATGGCGAATTCTCACCTCTCGGAGTAAGCCGTGGCAACTTTTCTCCTCTCGGAGTAAGTCGTGGCAACTTTTCCTCCTCTCGGAGTCAGTCGCGGCGAAGTTTCTCCTCTCGGAGTAAGCCGTGGCTACTTTTCTCCTCTCGGAGTAAGTCGTGGCGAATTCTCACCTCTCGGAGTAAGCCGTGGCGATGTTTCACCTCTCGGAGTAAGCCGTGGCAACTTTTCTCCTCTCGGAGTAAGTCGTGGCGAAAGCAAGACGCCGCTGGTACTTGGAAAAATATCTTTCACCTCTCGGAGTAAGTCGTGGCGAATTCTCAGCTCTCGGAGTAAGCCGTGACAACTTTTCTCCTCTCGGAGTAAGTCGTGGCAACTTTTCACCTCCCGGAGCAAGCCGTGGCAACTTTTCTCCTCTCGGAGTAAGTCGCGGCGAAGTTTCACCTCTCGGAGTAAGCCGTGGCAACTTTTCTCCTCTCGGAGTAAGTCGTGGCGAAGTTTCACCTCTCGGAGTAAGCCGTGGCAACTTTTCTCCTCTCGGAGTAAGTCGTGGCGAAGTTTCACCTCTCGGAGTAAGTCGTGGCGAAAGCAAGACGCCGCTGGTACTTGGAAAAATATCTTTCACCTCTCGGAGTAAGTCGTGGCGAATTCTCAGCTCTCGGAGTAAGCCGTGGCAACTTTTCTCCTCTCGGAGTAAGTGGTGGCAACTTTTCTCCTCTCGGAGTAAGTCGTGGCAACTTTTCACCTCCCGGAGCAAGCCGTGGCAACTTTTCTCCTCTCGGAGTAAGTCGCGGCGAAGTTTCACCTCTCGGAGTAAGCCGTGGCAACTTTTCTCCTCTCGGAGTAAGTCGTGGCAACTTTTCACCTCCCGGAGCAAGCCGTGGCAACTTTTCTCCTCTCGGAGTAAGTCGCGGCGAAGTTTCACCTCTCGGAGTAAGCCGTGGCAACTTTTCTCCTCTCGGAGTAAGTCGTGGCGAAGTTTCACCTCTCGGAGTAAGTCGTGGCGAAGTTTCACCTCTCGGAGTAAGTCGTGGCGAAAGCAAGACGCCGCTGGTACTTGGAAAAATATCTTTCACCTCTCGGAGTAAGTCGTGGCGAATTCTCAGCTCTCGGAGTAAGCCGTGGCAACTTTTCTCCTCTCGGAGTAAGTGGTGGCAACTTTTCACCTCCCGGAGTAAGCCGTGGCAACTTTTCTCCTCTCGGAGTAAGTCGCGGCGAAGTTTCACCTCTCGGAGTAAGCCGTGGCAACTTTTCTCCTCTCGGAGTAAGTCGTGGCGAAGTTTCACCTCTCGGAGTAAGCCGTGGCAACTTTTCTCCTCTCGGAGTAAGTCGTGGCAACTTTTCTCCTCTCGGAGTAAGTCGCCGCGAAAGCAAGACGCCGCTGGTACTTGGAAAAGTATCTTTCACCTCCCGGAGTAAGTCGTGGCAACTTTTCTCCTCTCGGAGTAAGTCGTGGCGAAGTTTCACCTCTCGGAGTAAGCCGTGACAACTTTTCTCCTCTCGGAGTAAGTCGCGGCGAAGTTTCACCTCTTGGAGTAAGCCGTGGCAACTTTTCTCCTCTCGGAGTAAGTCGCGCCGAAGTTTCACCTCTCGGAGTAAGCCGTGGCAACTTTTCTCCTCTCGGAGTAAGTCATGGCGAATTCTCACCTCTCGGAGTAAGCCGTGGCAACTTTTCTCCTCTCGGAGTAAGTCGTGGCAACTTTTCTCCTCTCGGAGTCAGTCGCGGCGAAGTTTCTCCTCTCGGAGTAAGCCGTGGCTACTTTTCTCCTCTCGGAGTAAGTCGTGGCGAATTCTCACCTCTCGGAGTAAGCCGTGGCGAAGTTTCACCTCTCGGAGTAAGCCGTGGCAACTTTTCTCCTCTCGGAGTAAGTCGTGGCGAAGTTTCACCTCTCGGAGTAAGCCGTGGCAACTTTTCTCCTCTCGGAGTAAGTCGCGGCGAAGTTTCACCTCTCGGAGTAAGCCGTGGCAACTTTTCTCCTCTCGGAGTAAGTCGTGGCAACTTTTCTCCTCTCGGAGTAAGTCGTGGCGAAAGCAAGACGCCGCTGGTACTTGGAAAAGTATCTTTCACCTCCCGGAGTAAGTCGTGGCAACTTTTCTCCTCTCGGAGTAAGTCGTGGCGAAAGCAAGACGCCGCTGGTACTTGGGAAATATCTTTCACCTCTCGGAGTAAGCCGTGGCAACTTTTCTCCTCTCGGAGTAAGTCATGGCGAATTCTCACCTCTCGGAGTAAGCCGTGGCAACTTCTCTCCTCTCGGAGTAAGTCGTGGCAACTTTTCTCCTCTCGGAGTAAGTCGTGGCGAAAGCAAGACGCCGCTGGTACTTGGAAAAGTATCTTTCACCTCCCGGAGTAAGTCGTGGCAACTTTTCTCCTCTCGGAGTAAGTCGTGGCGAAAGCAAGACGCCGCTGGTACTTGGAAAATATCTTTCACCTCTCGGAGTAAGCCGTGGCAACTTTTCTCCTCTCGGAGTAAGTCGTGGCAACTTTTCTCCTCTCGGAGTCAGTCGCGGCGAAGTTTCACCTCTCGGAGTAAGCCGTGGCAACTTTTCTCCTCTCGGAGTAAGTCGCGGCGAAGTTTCACCTCTCGGAGTAAGCCGTGGCAACTTTTCTCCTCTCGGAGTAAGTCGTGGCAACTTTTCTCCTCTCGGAGTAAGTCGTGGCAACTTTTCACCTCTCGGAGTAAGCCGTGTCAACTTTTCTCCTCTCGGAGTAAGTCGTGGCGAAGTTTCACCTCTCGGAGTAAGCCGTGGCAACCTTTCTCCTCTCGGAGTAAGTCGTGGCGAAGTTTCACCTCTAGGAGTAAGCCGTGGCAACTTTTCTCCTCTCGGAGTAAGTCGCGGCGAAGTTTCACCTCTCGGAGTAAGCCGTGGCAACTCTTCTCCTCTCGGAGTAAGTCGTGGCGAAGTTTCACCTCTCGGAGTAAGCCGTGGCAACTTTTCTCCTCTCGGAGTAAGTCGTGGCGAAGTTTCACCTCTTGGAGTAAGCCGTGGCAACTTTTCTCCTCTCGGAGTAAGTCATGGCGAATTCTCACCTCTCGGAGTAAGCCGTGGCAACTTTTCTCCTCTCGGAGTAAGTCGTGGCAACTTTTCCTCCTCTCGGAGTCAGTCGCGGCGAAGTTTCTCCTCTCGGAGTAAGCCGTGGCTACTTTTCTCCTCTCGGAGTAAGTCGTGGCGAATTCTCACCTCTCGGAGTAAGCCGTGGCGATGTTTCACCTCTCGGAGTAAGCCGTGGCAACTTTTCTCCTCTCGGAGTAAGTCGTGGCGAAAGCAAGACGCCGCTGGTACTTGGAAAAATATCTTTCACCTCTCGGAGTAAGTCGTGGCGAATTCTCAGCTCTCGGAGTAAGCCGTGACAACTTTTCTCCTCTCGGAGTAAGTCGTGGCAACTTTTCACCTCCCGGAGCAAGCCGTGGCAACTTTTCTCCTCTCGGAGTAAGTCGCGGCGAAGTTTCACCTCTCGGAGTAAGCCGTGGCAACTTTTCTCCTCTCGGAGTAAGTCGTGGCGAAGTTTCACCTCTCGGAGTAAGCCGTGGCAACTTTTCTCCTCTCGGAGTAAGTCGTGGCGAAGTTTCACCTCTCGGAGTAAGTCGTGGCGAAAGCAAGACGCCGCTGGTACTTGGAAGAGTATCTTTCACCTCTCGGAGTAAGTCGTGGCGAATTCTCAGCTCTCGGAGTAAGCCGTGGCAACTTTTCTCCTCTCGGAGTAAGTCGTGGCAACTTTTCTCCTCTCGAAGTAAGTCGTGGCGAAAGCAAGACGCCGCTGGTACTTGGAAGAGTATCTTTCACCTCTCGGAGTAAGTCGTGGCGAATTCTCAGCTCTCGGAGTAAGCCGTGGCAACTTTTCTCCTCTCGGAGTAAGTCGTGGCAACTTTTCACCTCTCGGAGTAAGCCGTGTCAACTTTTCTCCTCTCGGAGTAAGTCGTGGCGAAGTTTCACCTCTCGGAGTAAGCCGTGGCAACCTTTCTCCTCTCGGAGTAAGTCGTGGCGAAGTTTCACCTCTAGGAGTAAGCCGTGGCAACTTTTCTCCTCTCGGAGTAAGTCGCGGCGAAGTTTCACCTCTCGGAGTAAGCCGTGGCAACTCTTCTCCTCTCGGAGTAAGTCGTGGCGAAGTTTCACCTCTCGGAGTAAGCCGTGGCAACTTTTCTCCTCTCGGAGTAAGTCGTGGCGAAGTTTCACCTCTTGGAGTAAGCCGTGGCAACTTTTCTCCTCTCGGAGTAAGTCATGGCGAATTCTCACCTCTCGGAGTAAGCCGTGGCAACTTTTCTCCTCTCGGAGTAAGTCGTGGCAACTTTTCCTCCTCTCGGAGTCAGTCGCGGCGAAGTTTCTCCTCTCGGAGTAAGCCGTGGCTACTTTTCTCCTCTCGGAGTAAGTCGTGGCGAATTCTCACCTCTCGGAGTAAGCCGTGGCGATGTTTCACCTCTCGGAGTAAGCCGTGGCAACTTTTCTCCTCTCGGAGTAAGTCGTGGCGAAAGCAAGACGCCGCTGGTACTTGGAAAAATATCTTTCACCTCTCGGAGTAAGTCGTGGCGAATTCTCAGCTCTCGGAGTAAGCCGTGACAACTTTTCTCCTCTCGGAGTAAGTCGTGGCAACTTTTCACCTCCCGGAGCAAGCCGTGGCAACTTTTCTCCTCTCGGAGTAAGTCGCGGCGAAGTTTCACCTCTCGGAGTAAGCCGTGGCAACTTTTCTCCTCTCGGAGTAAGTCGTGGCGAAGTTTCACCTCTCGGAGTAAGCCGTGGCAACTTTTCTCCTCTCGGAGTAAGTCGTGGCGAAGTTTCACCTCTCGGAGTAAGTCGTGGCGAAAGCAAGACGCCGCTGGTACTTGGAAAAATATCTTTCACCTCTCGGAGTAAGTCGTGGCGAATTCTCAGCTCTCGGAGTAAGCCGTGGCAACTTTTCTCCTCTCGGAGTAAGTGGTGGCAACTTTTCTCCTCTCGGAGTAAGTCGTGGCAACTTTTCACCTCCCGGAGCAAGCCGTGGCAACTTTTCTCCTCTCGGAGTAAGTCGCGGCGAAGTTTCACCTCTCGGAGTAAGCCGTGGCAACTTTTCTCCTCTCGGAGTAAGTCGTGGCAACTTTTCACCTCCCGGAGCAAGCCGTGGCAACTTTTCTCCTCTCGGAGTAAGTCGCGGCGAAGTTTCACCTCTCGGAGTAAGCCGTGGCAACTTTTCTCCTCTCGGAGTAAGTCATGGCGAATTCTCACCTCTCGGAGTAAGCCGTGGCAACTTTTCTCCTCTCGGAGTAAGTCGTGGCAACTTTTCCTCCTCTCGGAGTCAGTCGCGGCGAAGTTTCTCCTCTCGGAGTAAGCCGTGGCTACTTTTCTCCTCTCGGAGTAAGTCGTGGCGAATTCTCACCTCTCGGAGTAAGCCGTGGCGATGTTTCACCTCTCGGAGTAAGCCGTGGCAACTTTTCTCCTCTCGGAGTAAGTCGTGGCGAAAGCAAGACGCCGCTGGTACTTGGAAAAATATCTTTCACCTCTCGGAGTAAGTCGTGGCGAATTCTCAGCTCTCGGAGTAAGCCGTGACAACTTTTCTCCTCTCGGAGTAAGTCGTGGCAACTTTTCACCTCCCGGAGCAAGCCGTGGCAACTTTTCTCCTCTCGGAGTAAGTCGCGGCGAAGTTTCACCTCTCGGAGTAAGCCGTGGCAACTTTTCTCCTCTCGGAGTAAGTCGTGGCGAAGTTTCACCTCTCGGAGTAAGCCGTGGCAACTTTTCTCCTCTCGGAGTAAGTCGTGGCGAAGTTTCACCTCTCGGAGTAAGTCGTGGCGAAAGCAAGACGCCGCTGGTACTTGGAAAAATATCTTTCACCTCTCGGAGTAAGTCGTGGCGAATTCTCAGCTCTCGGAGTAAGCCGTGGCAACTTTTCTCCTCTCGGAGTAAGTGGTGGCAACTTTTCTCCTCTCGGAGTAAGTCGTGGCAACTTTTCACCTCCCGGAGCAAGCCGTGGCAACTTTTCTCCTCTCGGAGTAAGTCGCGGCGAAGTTTCACCTCTCGGAGTAAGCCGTGGCAACTTTTCTCCTCTCGGAGTAAGTCGTGGCAACTTTTCACCTCCCGGAGCAAGCCGTGGCAACTTTTCTCCTCTCGGAGTAAGTCGCGGCGAAGTTTCACCTCTCGGAGTAAGCCGTGGCAACTTTTCTCCTCTCGGAGTAAGTCGTGGCGAAGTTTCACCTCTCGGAGTAAGTCGTGGCGAAGTTTCACCTCTCGGAGTAAGTCGTGGCGAAAGCAAGACGCCGCTGGTACTTGGAAAAATATCTTTCACCTCTCGGAGTAAGTCGTGGCGAATTCTCAGCTCTCGGAGTAAGCCGTGGCAACTTTTCTCCTCTCGGAGTAAGTGGTGGCAACTTTTCACCTCCCGGAGTAAGCCGTGGCAACTTTTCTCCTCTCGGAGTAAGTCGCGGCGAAGTTTCACCTCTCGGAGTAAGCCGTGGCAACTTTTCTCCTCTCGGAGTAAGTCGTGGCGAAGTTTCACCTCTCGGAGTAAGCCGTGGCAACTTTTCTCCTCTCGGAGTAAGTCGTGGCAACTTTTCTCCTCTCGGAGTAAGTCGCGGCGAAAGTAAGACGCCGCTGGTACTTGGAAAAATATCTTTCACCTCTCGGAGTAAGTCGCGGTGAAGTTTCACCTCTCGGAGTAAGCCGTGGCAACTTTTCTCCTCTCGGTGTAAGTCATGGCGAAGTTTCACCTCTCGGAGTAAGCCGTGGCAACATTTCTCCTCTCGGAGTAAGTCGTGGCAACTTTTCTCCTCTCGGAGTAAGTCGCCGCGAAAGCAAGACGCCGCTGGTACTTGGAAAAGTATCTTTCACCTCCCGGAGTAAGTCGTGGCAACTTTTCTCCTCTCGGAGTAAGTCGTGGCGAAGTTTCACCTCTCGGAGTAAGCCGTGACAACTTTTCTCCTCTCGGAGTAAGTCGCGGCGAAGTTTCACCTCTTGGAGTAAGCCGTGGCAACTTTTCTCCTCTCGGAGTAAGTCGCGCCGAAGTTTCACCTCTCGGAGTAAGCCGTGGCAACTTTTCTCCTCTCGGAGTAAGTCATGGCGAATTCTCACCTCTCGGAGTAAGCCGTGGCAACTTTTCTCCTCTCGGAGTAAGTCGTGGCAACTTTTCTCCTCTCGGAGTCAGTCGCGGCGAAGTTTCTCCTCTCGGAGTAAGCCGTGGCTACTTTTCTCCTCTCGGAGTAAGTCGTGGCGAATTCTCACCTCTCGGAGTAAGCCGTGGCGAAGTTTCACCTCTCGGAGTAAGCCGTGGCAACTTTTCTCCTCTCGGAGTAAGTCGTGGCGAAGTTTCACCTCTCGGAGTAAGCCGTGGCAACTTTTCTCCTCTCGGAGTAAGTCGCGGCGAAGTTTCACCTCTCGGAGTAAGCCGTGGCAACTTTTCTCCTCTCGGAGTAAGTCGTGGCAACTTTTCTCCTCTCGGAGTAAGTCGTGGCGAAAGCAAGACGCCGCTGGTACTTGGAAAAGTATCTTTCACCTCCCGGAGTAAGTCGTGGCAACTTTTCTCCTCTCGGAGTAAGTCGTGGCGAAAGCAAGACGCCGCTGGTACTTGGGAAATATCTTTCACCTCTCGGAGTAAGCCGTGGCAACTTTTCTCCTCTCGGAGTAAGTCATGGCGAATTCTCACCTCTCGGAGTAAGCCGTGGCAACTTCTCTCCTCTCGGAGTAAGTCGTGGCAACTTTTCTCCTCTCGGAGTAAGTCGTGGCGAAAGCAAGACGCCGCTGGTACTTGGAAAAGTATCTTTCACCTCCCGGAGTAAGTCGTGGCAACTTTTCTCCTCTCGGAGTAAGTCGTGGCGAAAGCAAGACGCCGCTGGTACTTGGAAAATATCTTTCACCTCTCGGAGTAAGCCGTGGCAACTTTTCTCCTCTCGGAGTAAGTCGTGGCAACTTTTCTCCTCTCGGAGTCAGTCGCGGCGAAGTTTCACCTCTCGGAGTAAGCCGTGGCAACTTTTCTCCTCTCGGAGTAAGTCGCGGCGAAGTTTCACCTCTCGGAGTAAGCCGTGGCAACTTTTCTCCTCTCGGAGTAAGTGGTGGCAACTTTTCTCCTCTCGGAGTAAGTCGTGGCAACTTTTCACCTCCCGGAGCAAGCCGTGGCAACTTTTCTCCTCTCGGAGTAAGTCGCGGCGAAGTTTCACCTCTCGGAGTAAGCCGTGGCAACTTTTCTCCTCTCGGAGTAAGTCGTGGCAACTTTTCACCTCCCGGAGCAAGCCGTGGCAACTTTTCTCCTCTCGGAGTAAGTCGCGGCGAAGTTTCACCTCTCGGAGTAAGCCGTGGCAACTTTTCTCCTCTCGAGTAAGTCGTGGCGAAGTTTCACCTCTCGGAGTAAGTCGTGGCGAAGTTTCACCTCTCGGAGTAAGTCGTGGCGAAAGCAAGACGCCGCTGGTACTTGGAAAAATATCTTTCACCTCTCGGAGTAAGTCGTGGCGAATTCTCAGCTCTCGGAGTAAGCCGTGGCAACTTTTCTCCTCTCGGAGTAAGTGGTGGCAACTTTTCACCTCCCGGAGTAAGCCGTGGCAACTTTTCTCCTCTCGGAGTAAGTCGCGGCGAAGTTTCACCTCTCGGAGTAAGCCGTGGCAACTTTTCTCCTCTCGGAGTAAGTCGTGGCGAAGTTTCACCTCTCGGAGTAAGCCGTGGCAACTTTTCTCCTCTCGGAGTAAGTCGTGGCAACTTTTCTCCTCTCGGAGTAAGTCGCCGCGAAAGCAAGACGCCGCTGGTACTTGGAAAAGTATCTTTCACCTCCCGGAGTAAGTCGTGGCAACTTTTCTCCTCTCGGAGTAAGTCGTGGCGAAGTTTCACCTCTCGGAGTAAGCCGTGACAACTTTTCTCCTCTCGGAGTAAGTCGCGGCGAAGTTTCACCTCTTGGAGTAAGCCGTGGCAACTTTTCTCCTCTCGGAGTAAGTCGCGCCGAAGTTTCACCTCTCGGAGTAAGCCGTGGCAACTTTTCTCCTCTCGGAGTAAGTCATGGCGAATTCTCACCTCTCGGAGTAAGCCGTGGCAACTTTTCTCCTCTCGGAGTAAGTCGTGGCAACTTTCTCCTCTCGGAGTCAGTCGCGGCGAAGTTTCTCCTCTCGGAGTAAGCCGTGGCTACTTTTCTCCTCTCGGAGTAAGTCGTGGCGAATTCTCACCTCTCGGAGTAAGCCGTGGCGAAGTTTCACCTCTCGGAGTAAGCCGTGGCAACTTTTCTCCTCTCGGAGTAAGTCGTGGCGAAGTTTCACCTCTCGGAGTAAGCCGTGGCAACTTTTCTCCTCTCGGAGTAAGTCGCGGCGAAGTTTCACCTCTCGGAGTAAGCCGTGGCAACTTTTCTCCTCTCGGAGTAAGTCGTGGCAACTTTTCTCCTCTCGGAGTAAGTCGTGGCGAAAGCAAGACGCCGCTGGTACTTGGAAAAGTATCTTTCACCTCCCGGAGTAAGTCGTGGCAACTTTTTCTCCTCTCGGAGTAAGTCGTGGCGAAAGCAAGACGCCGCTGGTACTTGGGAAATATCTTTCACCTCTCGGAGTAAGCCGTGGCAACTTTTCTCCTCTCGGAGTAAGTCATGGCGAATTCTCACCTCTCGGAGTAAGCCGTGGCAACTTCTCTCCTCTCGGAGTAAGTCGTGGCAACTTTTCTCCTCTCGGAGTAAGTCGTGGCGAAAGCAAGACGCCGCTGGTACTTGGAAAAGTATCTTTCACCTCCCGGAGTAAGTCGTGGCAACTTTTCTCCTCTCGGAGTAAGTCGTGGCGAAAGCAAGACGCCGCTGGTACTTGGAAAATATCTTTCACCTCTCGGAGTAAGCCGTGGCAACTTTTCTCCTCTCGGAGTAAGTCGTGGCAACTTTTCTCCTCTCGGAGTCAGTCGCGGCGAAGTTTCACCTCTCGGAGTAAGCCGTGGCAACTTTTCTCCTCTCGGAGTAAGTCGCGGCGAAGTTTCACCTCTCGGAGTAAGCCGTGGCAACTTTTCTCCTCTCGGAGTAAGTCGTGGCAACTTTTCTCCTCTCGGAGTAAGTCGTGGCAACTTTTCACCTCTCGGAGTAAGCCGTGTCAACTTTTCTCCTCTCGGAGTAAGTCGTGGCGAAGTTTCACCTCTCGGAGTAAGCCGTGGCAACCTTTCTCCTCTCGGAGTAAGTCGTGGCGAAGTTTCACCTCTAGGAGTAAGCCGTGGCAACTTTTCTCCTCTCGGAGTAAGTCGCGGCGAAGTTTCACCTCTCGGAGTAAGCCGTGGCAACTCTTCTCCTCTCGGAGTAAGTCGTGGCGAAGTTTCACCTCTCGGAGTAAGCCGTGGCAACTTTTCTCCTCTCGGAGTAAGTCGTGGCGAAGTTTCACCTCTTGGAGTAAGCCGTGGCAACTTTTCTCCTCTCGGAGTAAGTCATGGCGAATTCTCACCTCTCGGAGTAAGCCGTGGCAACTTTTCTCCTCTCGGAGTAAGTCGTGGCAACTTTTCCTCCTCTCGGAGTCAGTCGCGGCGAAGTTTCTCCTCTCGGAGTAAGCCGTGGCTACTTTTCTCCTCTCGGAGTAAGTCGTGGCGAATTCTCACCTCTCGGAGTAAGCCGTGGCGATGTTTCACCTCTCGGAGTAAGCCGTGGCAACTTTTCTCCTCTCGGAGTAAGTCGTGGCGAAAGCAAGACGCCGCTGGTACTTGGAAAAATATCTTTCACCTCTCGGAGTAAGTCGTGGCGAATTCTCAGCTCTCGGAGTAAGCCGTGACAACTTTTCTCCTCTCGGAGTAAGTCGTGGCAACTTTTCACCTCCCGGAGCAAGCCGTGGCAACTTTTCTCCTCTCGGAGTAAGTCGCGGCGAAGTTTCACCTCTCGGAGTAAGCCGTGGCAACTTTTCTCCTCTCGGAGTAAGTCGTGGCGAAGTTTCACCTCTCGGAGTAAGCCGTGGCAACTTTTCTCCTCTCGGAGTAAGTCGTGGCGAAGTTTCACCTCTCGGAGTAAGTCGTGGCGAAAGCAAGACGCCGCTGGTACTTGGAAGAGTATCTTTCACCTCTCGGAGTAAGTCGTGGCGAATTCTCAGCTCTCGGAGTAAGCCGTGGCAACTTTTCTCCTCTCGGAGTAAGTCGTGGCAACTTTTCTCCTCTCGAAGTAAGTCGTGGCGAAAGCAAGACCGCCGCTGGTACTTGGAAGAGTATCTTTCACCTCTCGGAGTAAGTCGTGGCGAATTCTCAGCTCTCGGAGTAAGCCGTGGCAACTTTTCTCCTCTCGGAGTAAGTCGTGGCAACTTTTCACCTCTCGGAGTAAGCCGTGTCAACTTTTCTCCTCTCGGAGTAAGTCGTGGCGAAGTTTCACCTCTCGGAGTAAGCCGTGGCAACCTTTCTCCTCTCGGGAGTAAGTCGTGGCGAAGTTTCACCTCTAGGAGTAAGCCGTGGCAACTTTTCTCCTCTCGGAGTAAGTCGCGGCGAAGTTTCACCTCTCGGAGTAAGCCGTGGCAACTCTTCTCCTCTCGGAGTAAGTCGTGGCGAAGTTTCACCTCTCGGAGTAAGCCGTGGCAACTTTTCTCCTCTCGGAGTAAGTCGTGGCGAAGTTTCACCTCTTGGAGTAAGCCGTGGCAACTTTTCTCCTCTCGGAGTAAGTCATGGCGAATTCTCACCTCTCGGAGTAAGCCGTGGCAACTTTTCTCCTCTCGGAGTAAGTCGTGGCAACTTTTCCTCCTCTCGGAGTCAGTCGCGGCGAAGTTTCTCCTCTCGGAGTAAGCCGTGGCTACTTTTCTCCTCTCGGAGTAAGTCGTGGCGAATTCTCACCTCTCGGAGTAAGCCGTGGCGATGTTTCACCTCTCGGAGTAAGCCGTGGCAACTTTTCTCCTCTCGGAGTAAGTCGTGGCGAAAGCAAGACGCCGCTGGTACTTGGAAAAATATCTTTCACCTCTCGGAGTAAGTCGTGGCGAATTCTCAGCTCTCGGAGTAAGCCGTGACAACTTTTCTCCTCTCGGAGTAAGTCGTGGCAACTTTTCACCTCCCGGAGCAAGCCGTGGCAACTTTTCTCCTCTCGGAGTAAGTCGCGGCGAAGTTTCACCTCTCGGAGTAAGCCGTGGCAACTTTTCTCCTCTCGGAGTAAGTCGTGGCGAAGTTTCACCTCTCGGAGTAAGCCGTGGCAACTTTTCTCCTCTCGGAGTAAGTCGTGGCGAAGTTTCACCTCTCGGAGTAAGTCGTGGCGAAAGCAAGACGCCGCTGGTACTTGGAAAAATATCTTTCACCTCTCGGAGTAAGTCGTGGCGAATTCTCAGCTCTCGGAGTAAGCCGTGGCAACTTTTCTCCTCTCGGAGTAAGTGGTGGCAACTTTTCTCCTCTCGGAGTAAGTCGTGGCAACTTTTCACCTCCCGGAGCAAGCCGTGGCAACTTTTCTCCTCTCGGAGTAAGTCGCGGCGAAGTTTCACCTCTCGGAGTAAGCCGTGGCAACTTTTCTCCTCTCGGAGTAAGTCGTGGCAACTTTTCACCTCCCGGAGCAAGCCGTGGCAACTTTTCTCCTCTCGGAGTAAGTCGCGGCGAAGTTTCACCTCTCGGAGTAAGCCGTGGCAACTTTTCTCCTCTCGGAGTAAGTCATGGCGAAATTCTCACCTCTCGGAGTAAGCCGTGGCAACTTTTCTCCTCTCGGAGTAAGTCGTGGCAACTTTTCCTCCTCTCGGAGTCAGTCGCGGCGAAGTTTCTCCTCTCGGAGTAAGCCGTGGCTACTTTTCTCCTCTCGGAGTAAGTCGTGGCGAATTCTCACCTCTCGGAGTAAGCCGTGGCGATGTTTCACCTCTCGGAGTAAGCCGTGGCAACTTTTCTCCTCTCGGAGTAAGTCGTGGCGAAAGCAAGACGCCGCTGGTACTTGGAAAAATATCTTTCACCTCTCGGAGTAAGTCGTGGCGAATTCTCAGCTCTCGGAGTAAGCCGTGACAACTTTTCTCCTCTCGGAGTAAGTCGTGGCAACTTTTCACCTCCCGGAGCAAGCCGTGGCAACTTTTCTCCTCTCGGAGTAAGTCGCGGCGAAGTTTCACCTCTCGGAGTAAGCCGTGGCAACTTTTCTCCTCTCGGAGTAAGTCGTGGCGAAGTTTCACCTCTCGGAGTAAGCCGTGGCAACTTTTCTCCTCTCGGAGTAAGTCGTGGCGAAGTTTCACCTCTCGGAGTAAGTCGTGGCGAAAGCAAGACGCCGCTGGTACTTGGAAAAATATCTTTCACCTCTCGGAGTAAGTCGTGGCGAATTCTCAGCTCTCGGAGTAAGCCGTGGCAACTTTTCTCCTCTCGGAGTAAGTGGTGGCAACTTTTCTCCTCTCGGAGTAAGTCGTGGCAACTTTTCACCTCCCGGAGCAAGCCGTGGCAACTTTTCTCCTCTCGGAGTAAGTCGCGGCGAAGTTTCACCTCTCGGAGTAAGCCGTGGCAACTTTTCTCCTCTCGGAGTAAGTCGTGGCAACTTTTCACCTCCCGGAGCAAGCCGTGGCAACTTTTCTCCTCTCGGAGTAAGTCGCGGCGAAGTTTCACCTCTCGGAGTAAGCCGTGGCAACTTTTCTCCTCTCGGAGTAAGTCGTGGCGAAGTTTCACCTCTCGGAGTAAGTCGTGGCGAAGTTTCACCTCTCGGAGTAAGTCGTGGCGAAAGCAAGACGCCGCTGGTACTTGGAAAAATATCTTTCACCTCTCGGAGTAAGTCGTGGCGAATTCTCAGCTCTCGGAGTAAGCCGTGGCAACTTTTCTCCTCTCGGAGTAAGTGGTGGCAACTTTTCACCTCCCGGAGTAAGCCGTGGCAACTTTTCTCCTCTCGGAGTAAGTCGCGGCGAAGTTTCACCTCTCGGAGTAAGCCGTGGCAACTTTTCTCCTCTCGGAGTAAGTCGTGGCGAAGTTTCACCTCTCGGAGTAAGCCGTGGCAACTTTTCTCCTCTCGGAGTAAGTCGTGGCAACTTTTCTCCTCTCGGAGTAAGTCGCGGCGAAAGTAAGACGCCGCTGGTACTTGGAAAAATATCTTTCACCTCTCGGAGTAAGTCGCGGTGAAGTTTCACCTCTCGGAGTAAGCCGTGGCAACTTTTCTCCTCTCGGTGTAAGTCATGGCGAAGTTTCACCTCTCGGAGTAAGCCGTGGCAACATTTCTCCTCTCGGAGTAAGTCGTGGCAACTTTTCTCCTCTCGGAGTAAGTCGCCGCGAAAGCAAGACGCCGCTGGTACTTGGAAAAGTATCTTTCACCTCCCGGAGTAAGTCGTGGCAACTTTTCTCCTCTCGGAGTAAGTCGTGGCGAAGTTTCACCTCTCGGAGTAAGCCGTGACAACTTTTCTCCTCTCGGAGTAAGTCGCGGCGAAGTTTCACCTCTTGGAGTAAGCCGTGGCAACTTTTCTCCTCTCGGAGTAAGTCGCGCCGAAGTTTCACCTCTCGGAGTAAGCCGTGGCAACTTTTCTCCTCTCGGAGTAAGTCATGGCGAATTCTCACCTCTCGGAGTAAGCCGTGGCAACTTTTCTCCTCTCGGAGTAAGTCGTGGCAACTTTTCTCCTCTCGGAGTCAGTCGCGGCGAAGTTTCTCCTCTCGGAGTAAGCCGTGGCTACTTTTCTCCTCTCGGAGTAAGTCGTGGCGAATTCTCACCTCTCGGAGTAAGCCGTGGCGAAGTTTCACCTCTCGGAGTAAGCCGTGGCAACTTTTCTCCTCTCGGAGTAAGTCGTGGCGAAGTTTCACCTCTCGGAGTAAGCCGTGGCAACTTTTCTCCTCTCGGAGTAAGTCGCGGCGAAGTTTCACCTCTCGGAGTAAGCCGTGGCAACTTTTCTCCTCTCGGAGTAAGTCGTGGCAACTTTTCTCCTCTCGGAGTAAGTCGTGGCGAAAGCAAGACGCCGCTGGTACTTGGAAAAGTATCTTTCACCTCCCGGAGTAAGTCGTGGCAACTTTTCTCCTCTCGGAGTAAGTCGTGGCGAAAGCAAGACGCCGCTGGTACTTGGGAAATATCTTTCACCTCTCGGAGTAAGCCGTGGCAACTTTTCTCCTCTCGGAGTAAGTCATGGCGAATTCTCACCTCTCGGAGTAAGCCGTGGCAACTTCTCTCCTCTCGGAGTAAGTCGTGGCAACTTTTCTCCTCTCGGAGTAAGTCGTGGCGAAAGCAAGACGCCGCTGGTACTTGGAAAAGTATCTTTCACCTCCCGGAGTAAGTCGTGGCAACTTTTCTCCTCTCGGAGTAAGTCGTGGCGAAAGCAAGACGCCGCTGGTACTTGGAAAATATCTTTCACCTCTCGGAGTAAGCCGTGGCAACTTTTCTCCTCTCGGAGTAAGTCGTGGCAACTTTTCTCCTCTCGGAGTCAGTCGCGGCGAAGTTTCACCTCTCGGAGTAAGCCGTGGCAACTTTTCTCCTCTCGGAGTAAGTCGCGGCGAAGTTTCACCTCTCGGAGTAAGCCGTGGCAACTTTTCTCCTCTCGGAGTAAGTCGTGGCAACTTTTCTCCTCTCGGAGTAAGTCGTGGCAACTTTTCACCTCTCGGAGTAAGCCGTGTCAACTTTTCTCCTCTCGGAGTAAGTCGTGGCGAAGTTTCACCTCTCGGAGTAAGCCGTGGCAACCTTTCTCCTCTCGGAGTAAGTCGTGGCGAAGTTTCACCTCTAGGAGTAAGCCGTGGCAACTTTTCTCCTCTCGGAGTAAGTCGCGGCGAAGTTTCACCTCTCGGAGTAAGCCGTGGCAACTCTTCTCCTCTCGGAGTAAGTCGTGGCGAAGTTTCACCTCTCGGAGTAAGCCGTGGCAACTTTTCTCCTCTCGGAGTAAGTCGTGGCGAAGTTTCACCTCTTGGAGTAAGCCGTGGCAACTTTTCTCCTCTCGGAGTAAGTCATGGCGAATTCTCACCTCTCGGAGTAAGCCGTGGCAACTTTTCTCCTCTCGGAGTAAGTCGTGGCAACTTTTCCTCCTCTCGGAGTCAGTCGCGGCGAAGTTTCTCCTCTCGGAGTAAGCCGTGGCTACTTTTCTCCTCTCGGAGTAAGTCGTGGCGAATTCTCACCTCTCGGAGTAAGCCGTGGCGATGTTTCACCTCTCGGAGTAAGCCGTGGCAACTTTTCTCCTCTCGGAGTAAGTCGTGGCGAAAGCAAGACGCCGCTGGTACTTGGAAAAATATCTTTCACCTCTCGGAGTAAGTCGTGGCGAATTCTCAGCTCTCGGAGTAAGCCGTGACAACTTTTCTCCTCTCGGAGTAAGTCGTGGCAACTTTTCACCTCCCGGAGCAAGCCGTGGCAACTTTTCTCCTCTCGGAGTAAGTCGCGGCGAAGTTTCACCTCTCGGAGTAAGCCGTGGCAACTTTTCTCCTCTCGGAGTAAGTCGTGGCGAAGTTTCACCTCTCGGAGTAAGCCGTGGCAACTTTTCTCCTCT
>CAXIEQ010000131.1:0-17441 GCA_964023945.1 Ectemnius cavifrons
CTTCGCCACGACTTACTCCGAGAGGAGAAAAGTAGCCACGGCTTACACCGAGAGGTGAAACTTCGGCGCGACTTACTCCGAGAGGAGAAAAGTTGCCACGGCTTACTCCAAGAGGAGAAAAGTTGCCACGGCTTACTCCAAGAGGTGAAATTTCGCCACGACTTACTCCGAGAGGAGAAGAGTTGCCACGGCTTACTCCGAGAGGTGAAACTTCGCCGCGACTTACTCCGAGAGGAGAAAAGTTGCCACGGCTTACTCCTAGAGGTGAAACTTCGCCACGACTTACTCCGAGAGGAGAAAAGTTGCCACGACTTACTCCGGGAGGTGAAAGATATTTTTCCAAGTACCAGCGGCGTCTTGCTTTCGCCACGACTTACTCCGAGAGGAGAAAAGTTGCCACGACTTACTCCGAGAGGATAAAAGTTGCCACGGCTTACTCCGAGAGGTGAAAAGTTGCCACGACTTACTCCGGGAGGTGAAAGATATTTTTCCAAGTACCAGCGGCGTCTTGCTTTCGCCGCGACTTACTCCGAGAGGAGAAAAGTTGCCACGACTTACTCCGAGAGGAGAAAAGTTGCCACGACTTACTCCGAGAGGAGAAAAGTTGCCACGGCTTACTCCGAGATGTGAGAATTCGCCATGACTTACTCCGAGAGGAGAAAAGTTGCCACGACTTACTCCGAGAGGAGAAAAGTTGCCACGGCTTACTCCGAGAGGTGAGAATTCGCCATGACTTACTCCGAGAGGAGAAAAGTTGCCACGGCTTACTCCAAGAGGTGAAACTTCGCCACGACTTACTCCGAGAGGAGAAAAGTAGCCACGGCTTACACCGAGAGGTGAAACTTCGGCGCGACTTACTCCGAGAGGAGAAAAGTTGCCACGGCTTACTCCGAGAGGTGAGAATTCGCCATGACTTACTCCGAGAGGAGAAAAGTTGCCACGGCTTACTCCAAGAGGTGAAACTTCGCCACGACTTACTCCGAGAGGTGAAACTTCGCCACGACTTACTCCGAGAGGTGAAAGATATTTTTCCAAGTACCACCGGCGTCTTGCTTTCGCCGCGACTTACTCCGAGAGGAGAAAAGTTGCCACGGTTTACTCCGAGAGGTGAAACTTCGCCGCGACTTACTCCGAGAGGTGAAACTTCGCCACGACTTACTCCGAGAGGTGAAAGATATTTTTCCAAGTACCACCGGCGTCTTGCTTTCGCCGCGACTTACTCCGAGAGGAGAAAAGTTGCCACGGTTTACTCCGAGAGGAGAAAAGTTGCCACGGCTTACTCCAAGAGGTGAAACTTCGCCACGACTTACTCCGAGAGGAGAAAAGTAGCCACGGCTTACACCGAGAGGTGAAACTTCGGCGCGACTTACTCCGAGAGGAGAAAAGTTGCCACGGCTTACTCCGAGAGGAGAAAAGTTGCCACGACTTACTCCGAGAGGAGAAAAGTTGCCACGGCTTACTCCGAGAGGTGAGAATTCGCCATGACTTACTCCGAGAGGAGAAAAGTTGCCACGACTTACTCCGAGAGGAGAAAAGTTGCCACGGCTTACTCCGAGAGGTGAGAATTCGCCATGACTTACTCCGAGAGGAGAAAAGTTGCCACGGCTTACTCCAAGAGGTGAAACTTCGCCACGACTTACTCCGAGAGGAGAAAAGTAGCCACGGCTTACACCGAGAGGTGAAACTTCGGCGCGACTTACTCCGAGAGGAGAAAAGTTGCCACGGCTTACTCCGAGAGGTGAGAATTCGCCATGACTTACGCCGAGAGGAGAAAAGTTGCCACGGCTTACTCCAAGAGGTGAAACTTCGCCACGACTTACTCCGAGAGGTGAAACTTCGCCACGACTTACTCCGAGAGGTGAAAGATATTTTTCCAAGTACCACCGGCGTCTTGCTTTCGCCGCGACTTACTCCGAGAGGAGAAAAGTTGCCACGGTTTACTCCGAGAGGTGAAACTTCGCCGCGACTTACTCCGAGAGGTGAAACTTCGCCACGACTTACTCCGAGAGGTGAAAGATATTTTTCCAAGTACCACCGGCGTCTTGCTTTCGCCGCGACTTACTCCGAGAGGAGAAAAGTTGCCACGGTTTACTCCGAGAGGAGAAAAGTTGCCACGGCTTACTCCAAGAGGTGAAACTTCGCCACGACTTACTCCGAGAGGAGAAAAGTAGCCACGGCTTACACCGAGAGGTGAAACTTCGGCGCGACTTACTCCGAGAGGAGAAAAGTTGCCACGGCTTACTCCGAGAGGTGAGAATTCGCCATGACTTACTCCGAGAGGAGAAAAGTTGCCACGGCTTACTCCAAGAGGTGAAACTTCGCCACGACTTACTCCGAGAGGTGAAACTTCGCCACGACTTACTCCGAGAGGTGAAAGATATTTTTCCAAGTACCACCGGCGTCTTTCTTTCGCCGCGACTTACTCCGAGAGGAGAAAAGTTGCCACGGTTTACTCCGAGAGGTGAAACTTCGCCGCGACTTACTCCGAGAGGTGAAACTTCGCCACGACTTACTCCGAGAGGTGAAAGATATTTTTCCAAGTACCACCGGCGTCTTGCTTTCGCCGCGACTTACTCCGAGAGGAGAAAAGTTGCCACGGTTTACTCCGAGAGGAGAAAAGTTGCCACGGCTTACTCCAAGAGGTGAAACTTCGCCACGACTTACTCCGAGAGGAGAAGAGTTGCCACGGCTTACTCCGAGAGGTGAAACTTCGCCGCGACTTACTCCGAGAGGAGAAAAGTTGCCACGGCTTACTCCTAGAGGTGAAACTTCGCCACGACTTACTCCGAGAGGAGAAAAGTTGCCACGACTTACTCCGGGAGGTGAAAGATATTTTTCCAAGTACCAGCGGCGTCTTGCTTTCGCCCCGACTTACTCCGAGAGGAGAAAAGTTGCCACGACTTACTCCGAGAGGAGAAAAGTTGCCACGGCTTACTCCGAGAGGTGAAACTTCGCCACGACTTACTCCGACAGGAGAAGAGTTGCCACGGCTTACTCCGAGAGGTGAAACTTCGCCGCGACTTACTCCGAGAGGAGAAAAGTTGCCACGGCTTACTCCGAGAGGTGAAACTTCGCCACGACTTACTCCGAGAGGAGAAAAGTTGCCACGACTTACTCCGGGAGGTGAAAGATATTTTTCCAAGTACCAGCGGCGTCTTGCTTTCGCCGCGACTTACTCCGAGAGGAGAAAAGTTGCCACGGCTTACTCCGAGAGGTGAAACTTCGCCACGACTTACTCCGAGAGGAGAAAAGTTGCCACGACTTACTCCGGGAGGTGAAAGATATTTTTCCAAGTACCAGCGGCGTCTTGCTTTCGCCGCGACTTACTCCGAGAGGAGAAAAGTTGCCACGACTTACTCCGAGAGGAGAAAAGTTGCCACGGCTTACTCCGAGAGGTGAGAATTCGCCATGACTTACTCCGAGAGGAGAAAAGTTGCCACGGCTTACTCCAAGAGGTGAAACTTCGCCACGACTTACTCCGAGAGGAGAAAGGTTGCCACGGCTTACTCCGAGAGGTGAAACTTCGCCACGACTTACTCCGAGAGGAGAAAAGTTGACACGGCTGACTCCGAGAGGTGAAACTTCGCCACGACTTACTCCGAGAGGAGAAAAGTTGACACGGCTTACTCCGAGAGGTGAAAAGTTGCCACGACTTACTCCGAGAGGAGAAAAGTTGCCACGGCTTACTCCGAGAGCTGAGAATTCGCCACGACTTACTCCGAGAGGAGAAACTTCGCCGCGACTTACTCCGAGAGGAGAAAAGTTGCCACGGCTTACTCCGAGAGGTGAAAGATATTTTTCCAAGTACCAGCGGCGTCTTGCTTTCGCCACGACTTACTCCGAGAGGAGAAAAGTTGCCACGACTTACTCCGAGAGGAGAGAAGTTGACACGGCTTACTCCGAGAGGTGAAACTTCGCCGCGACTTACTCCGAGAGGTGAAACTTCGCCACGACTTACTCCGAGAGGTGAAAAGTTGCCACGGCTTACTCCGAGAGGTGAAACTTCGCCACGACTTACTCCGAGAGGTGAAAAGTTGCCACGACTTACTCCGAGAGGAGAGAAGTTGCCACGGCTTACTCCGAGAGGTGAAACTTCGCCACGACTTACTCCGAGAGGAGAAAAGTTGCCACGGCTTACTCCTAGAGGTGAAACTTCGCCACGACTTACTCCGAGAGGAGAGAAGTTGCCACGGCTTACTCCGAGAGGTGAAACTTCGCCACGACTTACTCCGAGAGGTGAAAAGTTGCCACGACTTACTCCGAGAGGAGAGAAGTTGCCACGGCTTACTCCGAGAGGTGAAACTTCGCCACGACTTACTCCGAGAGGAGAAAAGTTGCCACGGCTTACTCCGAGAGGTGAGAATTCGCCACGACTTACTCCGAGAGGAGAAAAGTAGCCACGGCTTACTCCGAGAGGAGAAACTTCGCCGCGACTTACTCCGAGAGGAGAAAAGTTGCCACGACTTACTCCGAGAGGAGAAAAGTTGCCACGGCTTACTCCGAGAGGTGAAACTTCGCCGCGACTTACTCCGAGAGGGGAAAAGTTTCCGTTGCTTACTCCGAGAGGTGAAATATATTTTTCCAAGTACCAGCGGCGTCTTGCTTTCGCCACGACTTACTCCGAGAGGAGAAAAGTTGCCACGACTTACTCCGAGAGGAGAAAAGTTGCCACGGCTTACTCCGAGAGGTGAGAATTCGCCATGACTTACTCCGAGAGGAGAAAAGTTGCCACGGCTTACTCCGAGAGGTGAAACTTCGCCACGACTTACTCCGAGAGGAGAAAAGTTGCCACGACTTACTCCGGGAGGTGAAAGATATTTTTCCAAGTACCAGCGGCGTCTTGCTTTCGCCGCGACTTACTCCGAGAGGAGAAAAGTTGCCACGACTTACTCCGAGAGGAGAAAAGTTGCCACGGCTTACTCCGAGAGGTGAGAATTCGCCATGACTTACTCCGAGAGGAGAAAAGTTGCCACGGCTTACTCCAAGAGGTGAAACTTCGCCACGACTTACTCCGAGAGGAGAAAGGTTGCCACGGCTTACTCCGAGAGGTGAAACTTCGCCACGACTTACTCCGAGAGGAGAAAAGTTGACACGGCTTACTCCGAGAGTTGAAACTTCGCCACGACTTACTCCGAGAGGAGAAAAGTTGACACGGCTTACTCCGAGAGGTGAAAAGTTGCCACGACTTACTCCGAGAGGAGAAAAGTTGCCACGGCTTACTCCGAGAGCTGAGAATTCGCCACGACTTACTCCGAGAGGAGAAACTTCGCCGCGACTTACTCCGAGAGGAGAAAAGTTGCCACGGCTTACTCCGAGAGGTGAAAGATATTTTTCCAAGTACCAGCGGCGTCTTGCTTTCGCCACGACTTACTCCGAGAGGAGAAAAGTTGCCACGACTTACTCCGAGAGGAGAGAAGTTGACACGGCTTACTCCGAGAGGTGAAACTTCGCCGCGACTTACTCCGAGAGGTGAAACTTCGCCACGACTTACTCCGAGAGGTGAAAAGTTGCCACGGCTTACTCCGAGAGGTGAAACTTCGCCACGACTTACTCCGAGAGGTGAAAAGTTGCCACGACTTACTCCGAGAGGAGAGAAGTTGCCACGGCTTACTCCGAGAGGTGAAACTTCGCCACGACTTACTCCGAGAGGAGAAAAGTTGCCACGGCTTACTCCTAGAGGTGAAACTTCGCCACGACTTACTCCGAGAGGAGAGAAGTTGCCACGGCTTACTCCGAGAGGTGAAACTTCGCCACGACTTACTCCGAGAGGAGAAAAGTAGCCACGGCTTACACCGAGAGGTGAAACTTCGGCGCGACTTACTCCGAGAGGTGAAAGATATTTTTCCAAGTACCACCGGCGTCTTGCTTTCGCCGCGACTTACTCCGAGAGGAGAAAAGTTGCCACGGTTTACTCCGAGAGGTGAAACTTCGCCGCGACTTACTCCGAGAGGTGAAACTTCGCCACGACTTACTCCGAGAGGTGAAAAGTTGCCACGGCTTACTCCGAGAGGTGAAACTTCGCCACGACTTACTCCGAGAGGTGAAAAGTTGCCACGACTTACTCCGAGAGGAGAGAAGTTGCCACGGCTTACTCCGAGAGGTGAAACTTCGCCACGACTTACTCCGAGAGGAGAAAAGTTGCCACGGCTTACTCCGAGAGGTGAGAATTCGCCACGACTTACTCCGAGAGGAGAAAAGTAGCCACGGCTTACTCCGAGAGGAGAAACTTCGCCGCGACTTACTCCGAGAGGAGAAAAGTTGCCACGACTTACTCCGAGAGGAGAAAAGTTGCCACGGCTTACTCCGAGAGGTGAAACTTCGCCGCGACTTACTCCGAGAGGGGAAAAGTTTCCGTTGCTTACTCCGAGAGGTGAAATATATTTTTCCAAGTACCAGCGGCGTCTTGCTTTCGCCACGACTTACTCCGAGAGGAGAAAAGTTGCCACGACTTACTCCGAGAGGAGAAAAGTTGCCACGGCTTACTCCGAGAGGTGAGAATTCGCCATGACTTACTCCGAGAGGAGAAAAGTTGCCACGGCTTACTCCGAGAGGTGAAACTTCGCCACGACTTACTCCGAGAGGAGAAAAGTTGCCACGACTTACTCCGGGAGGTGAAAGATATTTTTCCAAGTACCAGCGGCGTCTTGCTTTCGCCGCGACTTACTCCGAGAGGAGAAAAGTTGCCACGACTTACTCCGAGAGGAGAAAAGTTGCCACGGCTTACTCCGAGAGGTGAGAATTCGCCATGACTTACTCCGAGAGGAGAAAAGTTGCCACGGCTTACTCCAAGAGGTAAAACTTCGCCACGACTTACTCCGAGAGGAGAAAGGTTGCCACGGCTTACTCCGAGAGGTGAAACTTCGCCACGACTTACTCCGGGAGGAGAAAAGTTGACACGGCTTACTCCGAGAGGTGAAACTTCGCCACGACTTACTCCGAGAGGAGAAAAGTTGACACGGCTTACTCCGAGAGGTGAAAAGTTGCCACGACTTACTCCGAGAGGAGAAAAGTTGCCACGGCTTACTCCGAGAGCTGAGAATTCGCCACGACTTACTCCGAGAGGAGAAACTTCGCCGCGACTTACTCCGAGAGGAGAAAAGTTGCCACGGCTTACTCCGAGAGGTGAAAGATATTTTTCCAAGTACCAGCGGCGTCTTGCTTTCGCCACGACTTACTCCGAGAGGAGAAAAGTTGCCACGACTTACTCCGAGAGGAGAGAAGTTGACACGGCTTACTCCGAGAGGTGAAACTTCGCCGCGACTTACTCCGAGAGGTGAAACTTCGCCACGACTTACTCCGAGAGGTGAAAAGTTGCCACGGCTTACTCCGAGAGGTGAAACTTCGCCACGACTTACTCCGAGAGGTGAAAAGTTGCCACGACTTACTCCGAGAGGAGAGAAGTTGCCACGGCTTACTCCGAGAGGTGAAACCTCGCCACGACTTACTCCGAGAGGAGAAAAGTTGCCACGGCTTACTCCTAGAGGTGAAACTTCGCCACGACTTACTCCGAGAGGAGAGAAGTTGCCACGGCTTACTCCGAGAGGTGAAACTTCGCCACGACTTACTCCGAGAGGAGAAAAGTAGCCACGGCTTACACCGAGAGGTGAAACTTCGGCGCGACTTACTCCGAGAGGTGAAAGATATTTTTCCAAGTACCACCGGCGTCTTGCTTTCGCCGCGACTTACTCCGAGAGGAGAAAAGTTGCCACGGTTTACTCCGAGAGGTGAAACTTCGCCGCGACTTACTCCGAGTGGTGAAACTTCGCCACGACTTACTCCGAGAGGTGAAAAGTTGCCACGGCTTACTCCGAGAGGTGAAACTTCGCCACGACTTACTCCGAGAGGTGAAAAGTTGCCACGACTTACTCCGAGAGGAGAGAAGTTGCCACGGCTTACTCCGAGAGGTGAAACTTCGCCACGACTTACTCCGAGAGGAGAAAAGTTGCCACGGCTTACTCCGAGAGGTGAGAATTCGCCACGACTTACTCCGAGAGGCGAAAAGTAGCCACGGCTTACTCCGAGAGGAGAAACTTCGCCGCGACTTACTCCGAGAGGAGAAAAGTTGCCACGACTTACTCCGAGAGGAGAAAAGTTGCCACGGCTTACTCCGAGAGGTGAAACTTCGCCGCGACTTACTCCGAGAGGGGAAAAGTTTCCGTTGCTTACTCCGAGAGGTGAAATATATTTTTCCAAGTACCAGCGGCGTCTTGCTTTCGCCACGACTTACTCCGAGAGGAGAAAAGTTGCCACGACTTACTCCGAGAGGAGAAAAGTTGCCACGGCTTACTCCGAGAGGTGAGAATTCGCCATGACTTACTCCGAGAGGAGAAAAGTTGCCACGGCTTACTCCAAGAGGTGAAACTTCGCCACGACTTACTCCGAGAGGAGAAAAGTAGCCACGGCTTACACCGAGAGGTGAAACTTCGGCGCGACTTACTCCGAGAGGAGAAAAGTTGCCACGGCTTACTCCGAGAGGTGAGAATTCGCCATGACTTACTCCGAGAGGAGAAAAGTTGCCACGGCTTACTCCAAGAGGTGAAACTTCGCCGCGACTTACTCCGAGAGGAGAAAAGTTGCCACGGCTTACTCCGAGAGGTGAAACTTCGCCACGACTTACTCCGAGAGGAGAAAAGTTGCCACGGCTTACTCCGAGAGGTGAAACTTCGCCACGGCTTACTCCGAGAGGTGAGAATTCGCCGCGACTTACTCCGAGAGGGGAAAAGTTTCCGTTGCTTACTCCGAGAGGTGAAATATATTTTTCCAAGTACCAGCGGCGTCTTGCTTTCGCCACGACTTACTCCGAGAGGAGAAAAGTTGCCACGGCTTACTCCAAGAGGTGAAACTTCGCCACGACTTACTCCGAGAGGAGAAAAGTAGCCACGGCTTACACCGAGAGGTGAAACTTCGGCGCGACTTACTCCGAGAGGAGAAAAGTTGCCACGACTTACTCCGAGAGGAGAAAAGTTGCCACGGCTTACTCCGAGAGGTGAGAATTCGCCATGACTTACTCCGAGAGGAGAAAAGTTGCCACGGCTTACTCCAAGAGGTGAAACTTCGCCACGACTTACTCCGAGAGGTGAAACTTCGCCACGACTTACTCCGAGAGGTGAAAGATATTTTTCCAAGTACCACCGGCGTCTTGCTTTCGCCGCGACTTACTCCGAGAGGAGAAAAGTTGCCACGGCTTACTCCGAGAGGTGAAACTTCGCCGCGACTTACTCCGAGAGGAGAGAAGTTGCCACGGCTTACTCCGAGAGGTGAAACTTCGCCACGACTTACTCCGAGAGGAGAAAAGTTGCCACGGCTTACTCCGAGAGGTGAGAATTCGCCACGACTTACTCCGAGAGGAGAAAAGTAGCCACGGCTTACTCCAAGAGGTGAAACTTCGCCACGACTTACCCCGAGAGGAGAAAAGTAGCCACGGCTTACACCGAGAGGTGAAACTTCGGCGCGACTTACTCCGAGAGGAGAAAAGTTGCCACGGCTTACTCCGAGAGGTGAGAATTCGCCATGACTTACTCCGAGAGGAGAAAAGTTGCCACGTCTTACTCCAAGAGGTGAAACTTCGCCACGACTTACTCCGAGAGGTGAAACTTCGCCACGACTTACTCCGAGAGGTGAAAGATATTTTTCCAAGTACCAGCGGCGTCTTGCTTTCGCCACGACTTACTCCGAGAGGAGAAAAGTTGCCACGACTTACTCCGAGAGGAGAGAAGTTGACACGGCTTACTCCGAGAGGTGAAACTTCGCCGCGACTTACTCCGAGAGGTGAAACTTCGCCACGACTTACTCCGAGAGGTGAAAAGTTGCCACGGCTTACTCCGAGAGGTGAAACTTCGCCACGACTTACTCCGAGAGGTGAAAAGTTGCCACGACTTACTCCGAGAGGAGAGAAGTTGCCACGGCTTACTCCGAGAGGTGAAACCTCGCCACGACTTACTCCGAGAGGAGAAAAGTTGCCACGGCTTACTCCTAGAGGTGAAACTTCGCCACGACTTACTCCGAGAGGAGAGAAGTTGCCACGGCTTACTCCGAGAGGTGAAACTTCGCCACGACTTACTCCGAGAGGAGAAAAGTAGCCACGGCTTACACCGAGAGGTGAAACTTCGGCGCGACTTACTCCGAGAGGTGAAAGATATTTTTCCAAGTACCACCGGCGTCTTGCTTTCGCCGCGACTTACTCCGAGAGGAGAAAAGTTGCCACGGTTTACTCCGAGAGGTGAAACTTCGCCGCGACTTACTCCGAGTGGTGAAACTTCGCCACGACTTACTCCGAGAGGTGAAAAGTTGCCACGGCTTACTCCGAGAGGTGAAACTTCGCCACGACTTACTCCGAGAGGTGAAAAGTTGCCACGACTTACTCCGAGAGGAGAGAAGTTGCCACGGCTTACTCCGAGAGGTGAAACTTCGCCACGACTTACTCCGAGAGGAGAAAAGTTGCCACGGCTTACTCCGAGAGGTGAGAATTCGCCACGACTTACTCCGAGAGGAGAAAAGTAGCCACGGCTTACTCCGAGAGGAGAAACTTCGCCGCGACTTACTCCGAGAGGAGAAAAGTTGCCACGACTTACTCCGAGAGGAGAAAAGTTGCCACGGCTTACTCCGAGAGGTGAAACTTCGCCGCGACTTACTCCGAGAGGGGAAAAGTTTCCGTTGCTTACTCCGAGAGGTGAAATATATTTTTCCAAGTACCAGCGGCGTCTTGCTTTCGCCACGACTTACTCCGAGAGGAGAAAAGTTGCCACGACTTACTCCGAGAGGAGAAAAGTTGCCACGGCTTACTCCGAGAGGTGAGAATTCGCCATGACTTACTCCGAGAGGAGAAAAGTTGCCACGGCTTACTCCAAGAGGTGAAACTTCGCCACGACTTACTCCGAGAGGAGAAATGTAGCCACGGCTTACACCGAGAGGTGAAACTTCGGCGCGACTTACTCCGAGAGGAGAAAAGTTGCCACGGCTTACTCCGAGAGGTGAGAATTCGCCATGACTTACTCCGAGAGGAGAAAAGTTGCCACGGCTTACTCCAAGAGGTGAAACTTCGCCGCGACTTACTCCGAGAGGAGAAAAGTTGCCACGGCTTACTCCGAGAGGTGAAACTTCGCCACGACTTACTCCGAGAGGAGAAAAGTTGCCACGGCTTACTCCGAGAGGTGAAACTTCGCCACGGCTTACTCCGAGAGGTGAGAATTCGCCGCGACTTACTCCGAGAGGGGAAAAGTTTCCGTTGCTTACTCCGAGAGGTGAAATATATTTTTCCAAGTACCAGCGGCGTCTTGCTTTCGCCACGACTTACTCCGAGAGGAGAAAAGTTGCCACGGCTTACTCCAAGAGGTGAAACTTCGCCACGACTTACTCCGAGAGGAGAAAAGTAGCCACGGCTTACACCGAGAGGTGAAACTTCGGCGCGACTTACTCCGAGAGGAGAAAAGTTGCCACGACTTACTCCGAGAGGAGAAAAGTTGCCACGGCTTACTCCGAGAGGTGAGAATTCGCCATGACTTACTCCGAGAGGAGAAAAGTTGCCACGGCTTACTCCAAGAGGTGAAACTTCGCCACGACTTACTCCGAGAGGTGAAACTTCGCCACGACTTACTCCGAGAGGTGAAAGATATTTTTCCAAGTACCACCGGCGTCTTGCTTTCGCCGCGACTTACTCCGAGAGGAGAAAAGTTGCCACGGCTTACTCCGAGAGGTGAAACTTCGCCGCGACTTACTCCGAGAGGAGAGAAGTTGCCACGGCTTACTCCGAGAGGTGAAACTTCGCCACGACTTACTCCGAGAGGAGAAAAGTTGCCACGGCTTACTCCGAGAGGTGAGAATTCGCCACGACTTACTCCGAGAGGAGAAAAGTAGCCACGGCTTACTCCAAGAGGTGAAACTTCGCCACGACTTACCCCGAGAGGAGAAAAGTAGCCACGGCTTACACCGAGAGGTGAAACTTCGGCGCGACTTACTCCGAGAGGAGAAAAGTTGCCACGGCTTACTCCGAGAGGTGAGAATTCGCCATGACTTACTCCGAGAGGAGAAAAGTTGCCACGTCTTACTCCAAGAGGTGAAACTTCGCCACGACTTACTCCGAGAGGTGAAACTTCGCCACGACTTACTCCGAGAGGTGAAAGATATTTTTCCAAGTACCACCGGCGTCTTGCTTTCGCCGCGACTTACTCCGAGAGGAGAAAAGTTGCCACGGTTTACTCCGAGAGGTGAAACTTCGCCGCGACTTACTGCGAGAGGTGAGAATTCGCCACGACTTACTCCGAGAGGAGAAAAGTTGCCACGGCTTACTCCAAGAGGTGAAACTTCGCCACGACTTACTCCGAGAGGAGAAAAGTTGCCACGGCTTACTCCGAGAGGTGAAACTTCGCCACGACTTACTCCGAGAGGAGAAGAGTTGCCACGGCTTACTCCGAGAGGTGAAACTTCGGCGCGACTTACTCCGAGAGGAGAAAAGTTGCCACGGCTTACTCCAAGAGGTGAAACTTCGCCGCGACTTACTCCGAGAGGAGAAAAGTTGCCACGGCTTACTCCGAGAGGTGAAACTTCGCCACGACTTACTCCGAGAGGAGAAAAGTTGCCACGGCTTACTCCGAGAGGTGAAACTTCGCCACGGCTTACTCCGAGAGGTGAGAATTCGCCGCGACTTACTCCGAGAGGGGAAAAGTTTCCGTTGCTTACTCCGAGAGGTGAAATATATTTTTCCAAGTACCAGCGGCGTCTTGCTTTCGCCACGACTTACTCCGAGAGGAGAAAAGTTGCCACGGCTTACTCCAAGAGGTGAAACTTCGCCACGACTTACTCCGAGAGGTGAAACTTCGCCACGACTTACTCCGAGAGGTGAAAGATATTTTTCCAAGTACCACCGGCGTCTTGCTTTCGCCGCGACTTACTCCGAGAGGAGAAAAGTTGCCACGGTTTACTCCGAGAGGTGAAACTTCGCCGCGACTTACTCCGAGAGGGGAAAAGTTTCCGTTGCTTACTCCGAGAGGTGAAATATATTTTTCCAAGTACCAGCGGCGTCTTGCTTTCGCCACGACTTACTCCGAGAGGAGAAAAGTTGCCACGGCTTACTCCAAGAGGTGAAACTTCGCCACGACTTACTCCGAGAGGAGAAAAGTAGCCACGGCTTACACCGAGAGGTGAAACTTCGGCGCGACTTACTCCGAGAGGAGAAAAGTTGCCACGGCTTACTCCGAGAGGTGAGAATTCGCCATGACTTACTCCGAGAGGAGAAAAGTTGCCACGGCTTACTCCAAGAGGTGAAACTTCGCCACGACTTACTCCGAGAGGTGAAACTTCGCCACGACTTACTCCGAGAGGTGAAAGATATTTTTCCAAGTACCACCGGCGTCTTGCTTTCGCCGCGACTTACTCCGAGAGGAGAAAAGTTGCCACGGTTTACTCCGAGAGGTGAAACTTCGCCGCGACTTACTCCGAGAGGTGAGAATTCGCCGCGACTTACTCCGAGAGGAGAAAAGTTGCCACGGCTTACTCCAAGAGGTGAAACTTCGCCGCGACTTACTCCGAGAGGTGAAACTTCGCCACGACTTACTCCGAGAGGTGAAAGATATTTTTCCAAGTACCACCGGCGTCTTGCTTTCGCCGCGACTTACTCCAAGAGGTGAGAATTCGCCATGACTTACTCCGAGAGGAGAAAAGTTGCCACGTCTTACTCCAAGAGGTGAAACTTCGCCACGACTTACTCCGAGAGGTGAAACTTCGCCACGACTTACTCCGAGAGGTGAAAGATATTTTTCCAAGTACCACCGGCGTCTTGCTTTCGCCGCGACTTACTCCGAGAGGAGAAAAGTTGCCACGGTTTACTCCGAGAGGTGAAACTTCGCCGCGACTTACTGCGAGAGGTGAGAATTCGCCGCGACTTACTCCGAGAGGAGAAAAGTTGCCACGGCTTACTCCAAGAGGTGAAACTTCGCCACGACTTACTCCGAGAGGAGAAAAGTTGCCACGGCTTACTCCGAGAGGTGAAACTTCGCCACGACTTACTCCGAGAGGAGAAGAGTTGCCACGGCTTACTCCGAGAGGTGAAACTTCGGCGCGACTTACTCCGAGAGGAGAAAAGTTGCCACGGCTTACTCCAAGAGGTGAAACTTCGCCGCGACTTACTCCGAGAGGAGAAAAGTTGCCACGGCTTACTCCGAGAGGTGAAACTTCGCCACGACTTACTCCGAGAGGAGAAAAGTTGCCACGGCTTACTCCGAGAGGTGAAACTTCGCCACGGCTTACTCCGAGAGGTGAGAATTCGCCACGACTTACTCCGAGAGGAGAAAAGTTGACACGGCTTACTCCGAGAGGTGAAACTTCGCCACGACTTACTCCGAGAGGAGAAAAGTTGACACGGCTTACTCCGAGAGGTGAAAAGTTGCCACGACTTACTCCGAGAGGAGAAAAGTTGCCACGGTTTACTCCGAGAGCTGAGAATTCGCCACGACTTACTCCGAGAGGTGAAACTTCGCCACGACTTACTCCGAGAGGTGAAACTTCGCCACGACTTACTCCGAGAGGTGAAAGATATTTTTCCAAGTACCACCGGCGTCTTGCTTTCGCCGCGACTTACTCCGAGAGGAGAAAAGTTGCCACGGTTTACTCCGAGAGGAGAAAAGTTGCCACGGCTTACTCCAAGAGGTGAAACTTCGCCACGACTTACTCCGAGAGGAGAAAAGTAGCCACGGCTTACACCGAGAGGTGAAACTTCGGCGCGACTTACTCCGAGAGGAGAAAAGTTGCCACGGCTTACTCCGAGAGGTGAGAATTCGCCATGACTTACTCCGAGAGGAGAAAAGTTGCCACGTCTTACTCCAAGAGGTGAAACTTCGCCACGACTTACTCCGAGAGGTGAAACTTCGCCACGACTTACTCCGAGAGGTGAAAGATATTTTTCCAAGTACCACCGGCGTCTTGCTTTCGCCGCGACTTACTCCGAGAGGAGAAAAGTTGCCACGGTTTACTCCGAGAGGTGAAACTTCGCCGCGACTTACTGCGAGAGGTGAGAATTCGCCACGACTTACTCCGAGAGGAGAAAAGTTGCCACGGCTTACTCCAAGAGGTGAAACTTCGCCACGACTTACTCCGAGAGGAGAAAAGTTGCCACGGCTTACTCCGAGAGGTGAAACTTCGCCACGACTTACTCCGAGAGGAGAAGAGTTGCCACGGCTTACTCCGAGAGGTGAAACTTCGGCGCGACTTACTCCGAGAGGAGAAAAGTTGCCACGGCTTACTCCAAGAGGTGAAACTTCGCCGCGACTTACTCCGAGAGGAGAAAAGTTGCCACGGCTTACTCCGAGAGGTGAAACTTCGCCACGACTTACTCCGAGAGGTGAAAGATATTTTTCCAAGTACCACCGGCGTCTTGCTTTCGCCGCGACTTACTCCGAGAGGAGAAAAGTTGCCACGGTTTACTCCGAGAGGAGAAAAGTTGCCACGGCTTACTCCAAGAGGTGAAACTTCGCCACGACTTACTCCGAGAGGAGAAAAGTAGCCACGGCTTACACCGAGAGGTGAAACTTCGGCGCGACTTACTCCGAGAGGAGAAAAGTTGCCACGGCTTACTCCGAGAGGTGAGAATTCGCCATGACTTACTCCGAGAGGAGAAAAGTTGCCACGGCTTACTCCAAGAGGTGAAACTTCGCCACGACTTACTCCGAGAGGTGAAACTTCGCCACGACTTACTCCGAGAGGTGAAAGATATTTTTCCAAGTACCACCGGCGTCTTGCTTTCGCCGCGACTTACTCCGAGAGGAGAAAAGTTGCCACGGTTTACTCCGAGAGGTGAAACTTCGCCGCGACTTACTCCGAGAGGTGAAACTTCGCCACGACTTACTCCGAGAGGTGAAAGATATTTTTCCAAGTACCACCGGCGTCTTGCTTTCGCCGCGACTTACTCCGAGAGGAGAAAAGTTGCCACGGTTTACTCCGAGAGGAGAAAAGTTGCCACGGCTTACTCCAAGAGGTGAAACTTCGCCACGACTTACTCCGAGAGGAGAAAAGTAGCCACGGCTTACACCGAGAGGTGAAACTTCGGCGCGACTTACTCCGAGAGGAGAAAAGTTGCCACGGCTTACTCCGAGAGGTGAGAATTCGCCATGACTTACTCCGAGAGGAGAAAAGTTGCCACGGCTTACTCCAAGAGGTGAAACTTCGCCACGACTTACTCCGAGAGGTGAAACTTCGCCACGACTTACTCCGAGAGGTGAAAGATATTTTTCCAAGTACCACCGGCGTCTTGCTTTCGCCGCGACTTACTCCGAGAGGAGAAAAGTTGCCACGGTTTACTCCGAGAGGTGAAACTTCGCCGCGACTTACTCCGAGAGGTGAAACTTCGCCACGACTTACTCCGAGAGGTGAAAGATATTTTTCCAAGTACCACCGGCGTCTTGCTTTCGCCGCGACTTACTCCGAGAGGAGAAAAGTTGCCACGGTTTACTCCGAGAGGAGAAAAGTTGCCACGGCTTACTCCAAGAGGTGAAACTTCGCCACGACTTACTCCGAGAGGAGAAGAGTTGCCACGGCTTACTCCGAGAGGTGAAACTTCGCCGCGACTTACTCCGAGAGGAGAAAAGTTGCCACGGCTTACTCCTAGAGGTGAAACTTCGCCACGACTTACTCCGAGAGGAGAAAAGTTGCCACGACTTACTCCGGGAGGTGAAAGATATTTTTCCAAGTACCAGCGGCGTCTTGCTTTCGCCACGACTTACTCCGAGAGGAGAAAAGTTGCCACGACTTACTCCGAGAGGAGAAAAGTTGCCACGGCTTACTCCGAGAGGTGAAACTTCGCCACGACTTACTCCGAGAGGAGAAGAGTTGCCACGGCTTACTCCGAGAGGTGAAACTTCGCCGCGACTTACTCCGAGAGGAGAAACTTCGCCACGACTTACTCCGAGAGGTGAAAGATATTTTTCCAAGTACCACCGGCGTCTTGCTTTCGCCGCGACTTACTCCGAGAGGAGAAAAGTTGCCACGGTTTACTCCGAGAGGTGAAACTTCGCCGCGACTTACTGCGAGAGGTGAGAATTCGCCATGACTTACGCCGAGAGGAGAAAAGTTGCCACGGCTTACTCCAAGAGGTGAAACTTCGCCACGACTTACTCCGAGAGGTGAAACTTCGCCACGACTTACTCCGAGAGGTGAAAGATATTTTTCCAAGTACCACCGGCGTCTTGCTTTCGCCGCGACTTACTCCGAGAGGAGAAAAGTTGCCACGGTTTACTCCGAGAGGTGAAACTTCGCCGCGACTTACTCCGAGAGGTGAAACTTCGCCACGACTTACTCCGAGAGGTGAAAGATATTTTTCCAAGTACCACCGGCGTCTTGCTTTCGCCGCGACTTACTCCGAGAGGAGAAAAGTTGCCACGGTTTACTCCGAGAGGAGAAAAGTTGCCACGGCTTACTCCAAGAGGTGAAACTTCGCCACGACTTACTCCGAGAGG
>CAXIEQ010000132.1:0-5000 GCA_964023945.1 Ectemnius cavifrons
GGTCTGTGATGCCCTTAGATGTTCTGGGCCGCACGCGCGCTACACTGAAGGAATCAGCGTGTTTTCCCTGGCCGAAAGGCCCGGGTAACCCGCTGAACCTCCTTCGTGCTAGGGATTGGGGCTTGTAATTATTCCCCATGAACGAGGAATTCCCAGTAAGCGCGAGTCATAAGCTCGCGTTGATTACGTCCCTGCCCTTTGTACACACCGCCCGTCGCTACTACCGATTGAATGATTTAGTGAGGTCTTCGGACTGGTGCGCGGCAATGCCTTCGCGGCATTACCGATGTTGCCGGGAAGATGACCAAACTTGATCATTTAGAGGAAGTAAAAGTCGTAACAAGGTTTCCGTAGGTGAACCTGCGGAAGGATCATTAACGTATATATGCAAAATACGCAAAGATATGCTAGCAAAATAATAAGCAAAAAGTGGAGCGACACGGGCGATAGATCCGCCGGTTACCACGCCGCGGCTTCGCCCCGTCGTTGCTGCCACACAGAGAAGACAGGAGAGAAAGGAGAGACATAATATTTGCTATTGTGAGAGACATATTTGCACAGAGAGTTGTATACGGCGAGAGAACAGAAGAGGGGAGTGTGCGAGAGAAGAGAGGCGAAAAAAAGAGGAGGAGAGCTGCAAGTAGCGTTGCCGCGCGAACGTGTCCGTCACGACGCGACGCAGAAGACGACGAGGGCGGTCGACTCTGTATCTTGGACTGCCTCGGCAGACTACACGAGACGAAGCAGAGCGGCGCCTCGCGCGTCTTGCGCGCTGACGATGAGTACCCACGGGATCACGGAGCGCTCGCGCTCCCTCTCTTTCTCTCTCTCTCCTCCCCCTCTTTAAACTCTCGTCGAAGCGCAATTTGACTGAAGAGAGAGGCGCCGAACACACGGCGGTGGTTGTGTTGCCAAGAACCAACAACCGGTGTAACCTACGCGATGGTGCTGTCGGGAGGGAGCGGAAGCTCTCCTGCCGACGCTGCGCGAGAGGGCGGATCTAGTCCCGTATCGGGGGAGTATTACCCCGTCGACGATCCCCCGCGGTTTTTCAATGAAGTTCGCCCGGCCCTCGCGCGCGCGTTAACAGCGCGCGTGCGTGGGTCGCCGTGCGGCGGTGGTGGTGCAGGAGGCCTCCGATGCGGGGCCCACCCACCACCTCTCTCGATTTTTTTTTGCTCCTTCGGGAGGAAAAACGTGGTGCCATAGCCTCAGGCCGCCCCATCACAGGGGAGACGGAGGTGGTGGCATTCGTGGGTGCCTTCCTGTTGCGCGGGTCGGACGCTCGCGGGCCTCGGGCTTTCGAAACCGAGAGAAAAACTTTCGAAGAGCGAGAGAGACAGAAAATATCATACACAAATGAAAAATACAAAAACGATTACCCTGAACGGTGGATCACTTGGCTCGTGGGTCGATGAAGAACGCAGCTAATTGCGCGTCAACGTGTGAACTGCAGGACACATGAACATCGACATTTCGAACGCACATTGCGGTCCACGGAAACAATTCCCGGACCACGCCTGGCTGAGGCTCGTTCTCTTAAACAAAAGACTGCTTGCGCGTGCCGTAACAACACACGCACCACGCGCGCGCCCCACATAGCAGCAAGCGCACACGCGCGCCCGATGCACACAAAGCGATAGAAAGACGATTGCGTACAGACACGCACCGCTCGCGCTTTGCTGACCGCCTGGTCTCTCGTACGGCGTCGCGCGTCGCAGAAAGAGTGTCGCACCTTGTATGGAAGCCGCGAAGTGCCGCGTCTCTGTCGCGTGTGCTTGACGGCGGTCGGATTGTTGTGCCGCGACGCTGCGGGACTCGCGCTGCGTTCGGTGCACATTGTGTGTATATACGAAACACACGCGTACGAGCGATGGATTGAGCGCTCGTCGGACGATGCCGCGGTACTCACGGAGTCACCCAAAGCGGGTGACCGGGCCGCGCTGCCGACGTCGCTTTAAACGAACGACAAAGTCTGAGAACACTTTTCTTTGACAAAGGTGGGAGAAAGGATAAGGAGAAGGAGAAGGGAGAGAGACAGTCGTACACGGACGCAGAAAGGGAGAGAAAGCAATCGAAGCAATCGAGCAGATGACACACAGAGAGCGCAACAGTTGTTGTTGCCGCAAGGTGTCAGGTGATGATGATAGCGAGGAGGGAGGGAGCAGGGCGCCACAACCGAGTGTGTGAGAGTGCCGTGCCGTTTTGCGCATGTGTGGAGCGCTCGGGGAGACGGAGAGAGACCGAAGGAGTAGTCAGTGGTCATATCGGTAGATGCGGAGAGTAGTGTGCCGCCGGTAAGCGGCGCGCGCGACCAGTTTCCTCACGGATTAACAGAGGCGAGCCACGGCGAACGCGCCGTGTACGCCGGAAAACCGTGGGTGTACGATTGGCGCGACGCGGCGCGACGGCCCACACCTCTGCTCTTCTGGACCGAGCACTACCACCTCTCTCGCCCCCTTGCGCGACTCGAAGACACGCGCGAATTACGGAGCACGTGCCACGCGCTCACTACTCTTTAATGCGTTGTTGGCAGCCAGCTGTTCTACTAGCAGGCCCCCGCGCACCATACATACTCTCGTGTGCCGCGCGCTCACCCCGGTCGTCGAGTCCCTGAAGCCGCCATTACGCGCAGGTGAGAGGACAGACGTTGAACCGAAAACCGGGTGCACCGAACGTGTTCGAGCACACAACGAGAGGGTTATGGAGCTATACGCGCGGCGCGACCGCTACACCTCCGACACACGCAGACAACACGCCCCACTGGACAGCGGCGACAGCACGCGCTGCTCTGGCAGGCATCCCGTTTGCGCTTTCTTCGCCCTTAGCGTCGTTCATCGTGGTTTCAAACTCTTTTTTTTCTCCTGCCTTCGCGCGTTAAATCTTTTTTTAACGCCCCCCGACGTTCAAAGAGGAGATATTATATATATTATATAGAGAAAGACGACCTCAGAGTAGGCGAGATCACCCGCTGAATTTAAGCATATTACTAAGCGGAGGAAAACAAACTAACCAGGATTTCCTTAGTAGCGGCGAGCGAACAGGAAAGAGCCCAGCACTGAATCCCGCGGCATCTCGCCGCAGGGAAATGTAGTGTTCGGGAGGATCCGCTTATCCCGGAGCGTGCTTTATCGCGTTCAAGTCCATCTTGAATGGGGCCACTTACCCGCAGAGGGTGCCAGGCCCGTAGAGACCGGTACGCGCTTCGGGAGGATCTCTCCTTAGAGTCGGGTTGCTTGAGAGTGCAGCTCTAAGTGGGTGGTAAACTCCATCTAAGGCTAAATATGACTACGAGACCGATAGCGAACAAGTACCGTGAGGGAAAGTTGAAAAGAACTTTGAAGAGAGAGTTCAAGAGTACGTGAAACCGTTCAGGGGTAAACCCGAGAAACCCAAAAGATCGAACGGGGAGATTCATCGTCAGCGGAGCCGGCATCTCGGTGGCGCGCGATGTCCCAGGCAGCGGATCTCGGTCCGCGCTTCGCGGACACGCCGCCGTCGGCGAAAGTCCGGCGACGTGGGCGCCTGCCGTCGTGCGCCTTGCGCGCACGCGGCGGCCCCTCGGTCGCCCGACCGGCTGCTCGGCGGTACTCGCACGGTATAGGGCCGCAGTTCGTTCGCGTTCTGCGTCGGGCCCGCCGCAAGCGCGGTCAAAGAGCATACCCGGGGTGTACGCGGCCTCCGCGCCGTGCCTTGGCCAGCTGTTGGCAGGCGATGTCCTCGGACAGGCCAATATTAATACGAAATACCGGTCAGCGACGCTACTGCTTTGGGTACTCTCGGGACCCGTCTTGAAACACGGACCAAGGAGTCTAACATGTGCGCGAGTCATTGGGACAGGAAAACCTAAAGGCGCAATGAAAGTGAAGGTCGTGCCTTCCCCGCAAGGGGTCGGTCGCGTCCGAGGGAGGATGGGCCGCGTCACTATGCGGCCTCGCACTCCCAGGGCGTCTCGTTCTCATCGCGAGATGAGGCGCACCCAGAGCGTACACGTTGGGACCCGAAAGATGGTGAACTATGCCTGGTCAGGACGAAGTCAGGGGAAACCCTGATGGAGGTCCGTAGCGATTCTGACGTGCAAATCGATCGTCGGAACTGGGTATAGGGGCGAAAGACTAATCGAACCATCTAGTAGCTGGTTCCCTCCTGCCTGAAGCCGCCGTCGGCGCAGATCTTGGTGGTAGCAGCAAATACTCCAGCGAGGCCCTGGAGGACTGACGTGGGGAAGGGTTTCGTGTGAACAGCCGTTGCACACGAGTCAGTCGATCCTAAGCCCTCGGAGAAATCCTATGTCGATGATGGTGTTGTGCCAAATACGCAAAGAGAGAGAGAGAAATAAAAGACACACACCCGTTGGGCGAAAGGGAATCCGGTTCCTATTCCGGAACCCGGCAGCGGAACCCCATACAATTCGGGCCCTCGCAAGAGTGTTCGTCGGGGTAACCCAAAATGACCTGGAGACGCCGTCGGGAGATCCGGGAAGAGTTTTCTTTTCTGTATAAGCGTTCAAGTTCCCTGGAAACCTCTAGCAGGGAGATAGGGTTTGGAGCGCGAAGAGCACCGCAGTTGCGGCGGTGTCCGGATCTTCCCCTCAGACCTTGAAAATCCAGGAGAGGGCCACGTGGAGGTGTCGCGCCGGTTCGTACCCATATCCGCAGCAGGTCTCCAAGGTAAAGAGCCTCTAGTCGATAGAATAATGTAGGTAAGGGAAGTCGGCAAATTGGATCCGTAACTTCGGAATAAGGATTGGCTCTGAGGAGCGGGGCGTGTCGGGCTTGGTAGGGAAGCGGGTCTGGCTGACGTGCCGGGCCTGGGCGAGGAGAGCGGGTTGGAAACAGCCCAGGATCCGAGCTCGGTCCCGTGCCTTGGCCTCCCGCGGATCTTCCTTGCTGCGAGGCTTCTGGGGCCCCTCGCGGGCCTCTCCAGTCCTCTTCGGCCGCCATTCAACGCTCAGCTCAGAACTGGCACGGACTAGGGGAATCCGACTGTCTAATTAAAAC
>CAXIEQ010000132.1:10000-30360 GCA_964023945.1 Ectemnius cavifrons
GGAGTAAGTCGTGGCGAATTCTCACTTCTCGGAGTAAGCCGTGGCAACTTTTCTCCTCTCGGAGTAAGTCGTGGCGAAAGCAAGACGCCGCTGGTACTTGGAAAAATATCTTTCACCTCTCGGAGTAAGTCGTGGCGAATTCTCATCTCTCGGAGTAAGTCGCGGCGAAGTTTCACCTCTCGCAGTAAGCCGTGGCAACTTTTCTCCCCTCGGAGTAAGCCGTGGCAACTTTTCTCCTCTCGGAGTAAGTCGTGGCGAATTCTCACCTCTCGGAGTAAGCCGCGGCAACTTTTCTCCTCTCGGAGTAAGTCGTGGCAACTTTTCTCCTCTCGGAGTAAGACGTGGCGAAAGCAAGACGCCGCTGGTACTTGGAAAAATATCTTTCACCTCTCGGAGTAAGTCGTGGCGAATTCTCATCTCTCGGAGTAAGTCGCGGCGAAGTTTCACCTCTCGCAGTAAGCCGTGGCAACTTTTCTCCCCTCGGAGTAAGCCGTGGCAACTTTTCACCTCTCGGAGTAAGCCGTGGCAACTTTTCTCCTCTCGGAGTAAGTCGTGGCGAATTCTCACTTCTCGGAGTAAGCCGTGGCAACTTTTCTCCTCTCGGAGTAAGTCGTGGCGAAAGCAAGACGCCGCTGGTACTTGGAAAAATATCTTTCACCTCTCGGAGTAAGCCGTGGCAACATTTCTCCTCTCGGAGTAAGTCGCGGCGAAGTTTCACCTCTCGGAGTAAGTCGCGGCGAAGTTTCACCTCTCGAAGTAAGCCGTGGCAACTTTTCTCCTCTCGGAGTAAGTCGTGGCAACTTTTCTCCTCTCGGAGTAAGACGTGGCGAAAGCAAGACGCCGCTGGTACTTGGAAAAATATCTTTCACCTCTCGGAGTAAGTCGTGGCGAATTCTCATCTCTCGGAGTAAGTCGCGGCGAAGTTTCACCTCTCGCAGTAAGCCGTGGCAACTTTTCACCCCTCGGAGTAAGCCATGGCAACTTTTCTCCTCTCGGAGTAAGTCGTGGCGAATTCTCACCTCTCGGAGTAAGCCGTGGCAACATTTCTCCTCTCGGAGTAAGTCGTGGCGAATTCTCACATCTCGGAGTAAGCCGTGGCAACTCTTCTCCTCACGGAGTAAGTCGTGGCGAAAGTAAGACGCCGCTGGTACTTGGAAAAATATCTTTCACCTCTCGGAGTAAGCCGTGGCAACATTTCTCCTCTCGGAGTAAGTCGTGGCGAATTCTCACCTCTCGGAGTAAGCCGTGGCAACTTTTCTCCTCTCGGAGTAAGTCGTGGCGAAAGCAAGACGCCGCTGGTACTTGGAAAAATATCTTTCACTCTCGGAGTAAGCCATGGCAACTTTTCTCCTCTCGGAGTAAGTCGTGGCGAATTCTCACCTCTCGGAGTAAGCCGTGGCAACATTTCTCCTCTCGGAGTAAGTCGTGGCGAATTCTCACATCTCGGAGTAAGCCGTGGCAACTCTTCTCCTCACGGAGTAAGTCGTGGCGAAAGTAAGACGCCGCTGGTACTTGGAAAAATATCTTTCACTCTCGGAGTAAGCCGTGGCAACATTTCTCCTCTCGGAGTAAGTCGTGGCGAATTCTCACCTCTCGGAGTAAGCCGTGGCAACTTTTCTCCTCTCGGAGTAAGTCGTGGCGAAAGCAAGACGCCGCTGGTACTTGGAAAAATGTCTTTCACCTCTCGGAGTAAGTCGTGGCGAATTCTCACCTCTCGGAGTAAGTCGCGGCGAAGTTTCACCTCTCGCAGTAAGCCGTGGCAACTTTCTCCTCTCGGAGTAAGTCGTGGCAACTTTTCTCCTCTCTGAGTAAGTCGTGGTGAAGTTTCACCTCTCGGAGTAAGCCGTGGCAACTTTTCTCCTCTCGGAGTAAGTCGTGGCGAATTCTCACTTCTCGGAGTAAGCCGTGGCAACTTTTCTCCTCTCGGAGTAAGTCGTGGCGAAAACAAGACGCCGCTGGTACTTGGAAAAATATCTTTCACCTCTCGGAATAAGTCGTGGCGAATTCTCACCGCTCGGAGTAAGTCGTGGCAACTTTTCTCCTCTCGGAGTAAGTCGCGGCGAAGTTTCACCTCTCGGAGTAAGCCGTGGCAACTTTTCTCCTCTCGGAGTAAGTCGTGGCAACTTTTCTCCTCTCGGAGTAAGACGTGGCGAAAGCAAGACGCCGCTGGTACTTGGAAAAATATCTTTCACCTCTCGGAGTAAGTCGTGGCGAATTCTCATCTCTCGGAGTAAGTCGCGGCGAAGTTTCACCTCCCGGAGTAAGCCGTGGCAACTTTTCTCCTCTCGGAGTAAGTCGCGGCGAAGCTTCACCTCTCGGAGTAAGCCGTGGCAACTTTTCTCCTCTCGAGTAAGTCGTGGCGAATTCTCACTTCTCGAGTAAGCCGTGGCAACTTTTCTCCTCTCGGAGTAAGTCGTGGCGAAAGCACGACGCCGCTGGTACTTGGAAAAATATCTTTCACCTCTCGGAATAAGTCGTGGCGAAATCTCACCTCTCGGAGTAAGTCGTGGCAACTTTTCTCCTCTCGAGTAAGTCGCGGCGAAGTTTCACCTCTCGGAGTAAGCCGTGGCAACTTTTCTCCTCTCGGAGTAAGTCGTGGCAACTTTTCTCCTCTCGGAGTAAGACGTGGCGAAAGCAAGACGCCGCTGGTACTTGGAAAAATATCTTTCACCTCTCGGAGTAAGTCGTGGCGAATTCTCATCTCTCGGAGTAAGTCGCGGCGAAGTTTCACCTCTCGCAGTAAGCCGTGGCAACTTTTCTCCCCTCGGAGTAAGCCGTGGCAACTTTTCTCCTCTCGGAGTAAGTCGTGGCGAATTCGAATTCTCACCTCTCGGAGTAAGCCGTGGCAACTTTTCTCCTCTCGGAGTAAGTCGTGGCAACTTTTCTCCTCTCGGAGTAAGACGTGGCGAAAGCAAGACGCCGCTGGTACTTGGAAAAATATCTTTCACCTCTCGGAGTAAGTCGTGGCGAATTCTCATATCTCGGAGTAAGTCGCGGCGAAGTTTCACCTCTCGCAGTAAGCCGTGGCAACTTTTCTCCCCTCGGAGTAAGCCGTGGCAACTTTTCTCCTCTCGGAGTAAGTCGTGGCAACTTTTCTCCTCTCGGAGTAAGACGTGGCGAAAGCAAGACGCCGCTGGTACTTGGAAAAATATCTTTCACCTCTCGGAGTAAGTCGTGGCGAATTCTCATCTCTCGGAGTAAGTCGCGGCGAAGTTTCACCTCTCGCAGTAAGCCGTGGCAACTTTTCTCCCCTCGGAGTAAGCCGTGGCAACTTTTCACCTCTCGGAGTAAGCCGTGGCAACTTTTCTCCTCTCGGAGTAAGTCGTGGCGAATTCTCACCTCTCGGAGTAAGCCGTGGCAACTTTTCTCCTCTCGGAGTAAGTCGTGGCGAAAGCAAGACGCCGCTGGTACTTGGAAAAATATCTTTCACCTCTCGGAGTAAGCCGTGGCAACATTTCTCCTCTCGGAGTAAGTCGCGGCGAAATTTCACCTCTCGGAGTAAGCCGTGGCAACTTTTCTCCTCTCGGAGTAAGTCGTGGCGAATTCTCACTTCTCGGAGTAAGCCGTGGCAACTTTTCTCCTCTCGGAGTAAGTCGTGGCGAAAACAAGACGCCGCTGGTACTTGGAAAAATATCTTTCACCTCTCGGAATAAGTCGTGGCGAATTCTCACCGCTCGGAGTAAGTCGTGGCAACTTTTCTCCTCTCGGAGTAAGTCGCGGCGAAGTTTCACCTCTCGGAGTAAGCCGTGGCAACTTTTCTCCTCTCGGAGTAAGTCGTGGTGAAGTTTCACCTCTCGGAGTAAGCCGTGGCAACTTTTCTCCTCTCGGAGTAAGTCGTGGCGAATTCTCACTTCTCGGAGTAAGCCGTGGCAACTTTTCTCCTCTCGGAGTAAGTCGTGGCGAAAGCACGACGCCGCTGGTACTTGGAAAAATATCTTTCACCTCTCGGAATAAGTCGTGGCGAAATCTCACCTCTCGGAGTAAGTCGTGGCAACTTTTCTCCTCTCGGAGTAAGTCGCGGCGAAGTTTCACCTCTCGGAGTAAGCCGTGGCAACTTTTCTCCTCTCGGAGTAAGTCGTGGCAACTTTTCTCCTCTCGGAGTAAGACGTGGCGAAAGCAAGACGCCGCTGGTACTTGGAAAAATATCTTTCACCTCTCGGAATAAGTCGTGGCGAAATCTCACCTCTCGGAGTAAGTCGTGGCAACTTTTCTCCTCTCGGAGTAAGTCGCGGCGAAGTTTCACCTCTCGGAGTAAGCCGTGGCAACTTTTCTCCTCTCGGAGTAAGTCGTGGCGAATTCTCACCTCTCGGAGTAAGCCGCGGCAACTTTTCTCCTCTCGGAGTAAGTCGTGGCAACTTTTCTCCTCTCGGAGTAAGACGTGGCGAAAGCAAGACGCCGCTGGTACTTGGAAAAATATCTTTCACCTCTCGGAGTAAGTCGTGGCGAATTCTCATCTCTCGGAGTAAGTCGCGGCGAAGTTTCACCTCTCGCAGTAAGCCGTGGCAACTTTTCTCCCCTCGGAGTAAGCCGTGGCAACTTTTCACCTCTCGGAGTAAGCCGTGGCAACTTTTCTCCTCTCGGAGTAAGTCGTGGCGAATTCTCACTTCTCGGAGTAAGCCGTGGCAACTTTTCTCCTCTCGGAGTAAGTCGTGGCGAAAGCAAGACGCCGCTGGTACTTGGAAAAATATCTTTCACCTCTCGGAGTAAGCCGTGGCAACATTTCTCCTCTCGGAGTAAGTCGCGGCGAAGTTTCACCTCTCGGAGTAAGTCGCGGCGAAGTTTCACCTCTCGAAGTAAGCCGTGGCAACTTTTCTCCTCTGGAGTAAGTCGTGGCAACTTTTCTCCTCTCGGAGTAAGACGTGGCGAAAGCAAGACGCCGCTGGTACTTGGAAAAATATCTTTCACCTCTCGGAGTAAGTCGTGGCGAATTCTCATCTCTCGGAGTAAGTCGCGGCGAAGTTTCACCTCTCGCAGTAAGCCGTGGCAACTTTTCTCCCCTCGGAGTAAGCCGTGGCAACTTTTCACCTCTCGGAGTAAGCCGTGGCAACTTTTCTCCTCTCGGAGTAAGTCGTGGCGAATTCTCACCTCTCGGAGTAAGCCGTGGCAACTTTTCTCCTCTCGGAGTAAGTCGTGGCGAAAGCAAGACGCCGCTGGTACTTGGAAAAATATCTTTCACCTCTCGGAGTACAGCCGTGGCAACATTTCTCCTCTCGGAGTAAGTCGCGGCGAAATTTCACCTCTCGGAGTAAGCCGTGGCAACTTTTCTCCTCTCGGAGTAAGTCGTGGCGAATTCTCACTTCTCGGAGTAAGCCGTGGCAACTTTTCTCCTCTCGGAGTAAGTCGTGGCGAAAACAAGACGCCGCTGGTACTTGAAAAATATCTTTCACCTCTCGGAATAAGTCGTGGCGAATTCTCACCGCTCGGAGTAAGTCGTGGCAACTTTTCTCCTCTCGGAGTAAGTCGCGGCGAAGTTTCACCTCTCGGAGTAAGCCGTGGCAACTTTTCCTCCTCTCGGAGTAAGTCGTGGTGAAGTTTCACCTCTCGGAGTAAGCCGTGGCAACTTTTCTCCTCTCGGAGTAAGTCGTGGCGAATTCTCACTTCTCGGAGTAAGCCGTGGCAACTTTTCTCCTCTCGGAGTAAGTCGTGGCGAAAGCACGACGCCGCTGGTACTTGGAAAATATCTTTCACCTCTCGGAATAAGTCGTGGCGAAATCTCACCTCTCGGAGTAAGTCGTGGCAACTTTTTCTCCTCTCGGAGTAAGTCGCGGCGAAGTTTCACCTCTCGGAGTAAGCCGTGGCAACTTTTCTCCTCTCGGAGTAAGTCGTGGCAACTTTTCTCCTCTCGGAGTAAGACGTGCGAAAGCAAGACGCCGCTGGTACTTGGAAAAATATCTTTCACCTCTCGGAGTAAGTCGTGGCGAATTCTCATCTCTCGGAGTAAGTCGCGGCGAAGTTTCACCTCTCGCAGTAAGCCGTGGCAACTTTTCTCCCCTCGGAGTAAGCCGTGGCAACTTTTCTCCTCTCGGAGTAAGTCGTGGCGAATTCTCACCTCTCGGAGTAAGCCGTGGCAACTTTTCTCCTCTCGGAGTAAGTCGTGGCAACTTTTCTCCTCTCGGAGTAAGACGTGGCGAAAGCAAGACGCCGCTGGTACTTGGAAAAATATCTTTCACCTCTCGAGTAAGCCGTGGCAACATTTCTCCTCTCGGAGTAAGTCGCGGCGAAAGTAAGACGCCGCTGGTACTTGGAAAAATATCTTTCAGCTCTCGGAGTAAGCCGTGGCAACATTTCTCCTCTCGGAGTAAGTCGTGGCGAATTCTCACATCTCGGAGTAAGCCGTGGCAACTCTTCTCCTCACGGAGTAAGTCGTGGCGAATTCTCACCTCTCGGAGTAAGCCGTGGCAACATTTCTCCTCTCGGAGTAAGTCGTGGCGAATTCTCACCTCTCGGAGTAAGCCGTGGCAACATTTCTCCTCTCGGAGTAAGTCGTGGCGAATTCTCACATCTCGGAGTAAGCCGTGGCAACTCTTCTCCTCACGGAGTAAGTCGTGGCGAAAGTAAGACGCCGCTGGTACTTGGAAAAATATCTTTCAGCTCTCGGAGTAAGCCGTGGCAACATTTCTCCTCTCGGAGTAAGTCGTGGCGAATTCTCACATCTCGGAGTAAGCCGTGGCAACTCTTCTCCTCACGGAGTAAGTCGTGGCGAAAGTAAGACGCCGCTGGTACTTGGAAAAATATCTTTCACCTCTCGGAGTAAGCCGTGGCAACATTTCTCCTCTCGGAGTAAATCGTGGCGAATTCTCACCTCTCGGAGTAAGTCGCGGCGAAGTTTCACCTCTCGCAGTAAGCCGTGGCAACTTTTCTCCCCTCGGAGTAAGCCGCGGCAACTTTTCTCCTCTCGGAGTAAGTCGTGGCGAATTCTCACCTCCCGAGTAGCCGTGGCAACTTTTCTCCTCTCGGAGTAAGTCGTTGCGAATTCTCACATCTCGGAGTAAGCCGTGGCAACTCTTCTCCTCACGGAGTAAGTCGTGGCGAAAGTAAGACGCCGCTGGTACTTGGAAAAATATCTTTCACCTCTCGGAGTAAGCCGTGGCAACATTTCTCCTCTCGGAGTAAGTCGTGGCGAATTCTCACCTCTCGGAGTAAGCCGTGGCAACTTTTCTCCTCTCGGAGTAAGTCGTGGCGAAAGCAAGACGCCGCTGGTACTTGGAAAAATATCTTTCACCTCTCGGAGTAAGCCGTGGCAACATTTCTCCTCTCGGAGTAAGTCGCGGCGAAATTTCACCTCTCGGAGTAAGCCGTGGCAACTTTTCTCCTCTCGGAGTAAGTCGTGGCAACTTTTCTCCTCTCGGAGTAAGTCGTGGCGAAAGCAAGACGCCGCTGGTACTTGGAAAAATGTCTTTCACCTCTCGGAGTAAGTCGTGGCGAATTCTCACCTCTCGGAGTAAGTCGCGGCGAAGTTTCACCTCTCGCAGTAAGCCGTGGCAACTTTTCTCCTCTCGGAGTAAGTCGTGGCAACTTTTCTCCTCTCTGAGTAAGTCGTGGTGAAGTTTCACCTCTCGGAGTAAGCCGTGGCAACTTTTCTCCTCTCGGAGTAAGTCGAGGCGAATTCTCACTTCTCGGAGTAAGCCGTGGCAACTTTTCTCCTCTCGGAGTAAGTCGTGGCGAAAACAAGACGCCGCTGGTACTTGGAAAAATATCTTTCACCTCTCGGAATAAGTCGTGGCGAATTCTCACCGCTCGGAGTAAGTCGTGGCAACTTTTCTCCTCTCGGAGTAAGTCGCGGCGAAGTTTCACCTCTCGGAGTAAGCCGTGGCAACTTTTCTCCTCTCGGAGTAAGTCGTGGCAACTTTTCTCCTCTCGGAGTAAGACGTGGCGAAAGCAAGACGCCGCTGGTACTTGGAAAAATATCTTTCACCTCTCGGAGTAAGTCGTGGCGAATTCTCATCTCTCGGAGTAAGTCGCGGCGAAGTTTCACCTCTCGCAGTAAGCCGTGGCAACTTTTCTCCCCTCGGAGTAAGCCGTGGCAACTTTTCTCCTCTCGGAGTAAGTCGTGGCGAATTCTCACCTCTCGGAGTAAGCCGTGGCAACTTTTCTCCTCTCGGAGTAAGTCGTGGCAACTTTTCTCCTCTCGGAGTAAGACGTGGCGAAAGCAAGACGCCGCTGGTACTTGGAAAAATATCTTTCACCTCTCGGAGTAAGTCGTGGCGAATTCTCATCTCTCGGAGTAAGTCGCGGCGAAGTTTCACCTCTCGCAGTAAGCCGTGGCAACTTTTCTCCCCTCGGAGTAAGCCGTGGCAACTTTTCACCTCTCGGAGTAAGCCGTGGCAACTTTTCTCCTCTCGGAGTAAGTCGTGGCGAATTCTCACTTCTCGGAGTAAGCCGTGGCAACTTTTCTCCTCTCGGAGTAAGTCGTGGCGAAAGCAAGACGCCGCTGGTACTTGGAAAAATATCTTTCACCTCTCGGAGTAAGCCGTGGCAACATTTCTCCTCTCGGAGTAAGTCGCGGCGAAGTTTCACCTCTCGGAGTAAGTCGCGGCGAATTCTCACCTCCCGGAGTAGCCGTGGCAACTTTTCTCCTCTCGGAGTAAGTCGTGGCGAATTCTCACATCTCGGAGTAAGCCGTGGCAACTCTTCTCCTCACGGAGTAAGTCGTGGCGAAAACAAGACGCCGCTGGTACTTGGAAAAATATCTTTCACCTCTCGGAATAAGTCGTGGCGAATTCTCACCGCTCGGAGTAAGTCGTGGCAACTTTTCTCCTCTCGGAGTAAGTCGCGGCGAAGTTTCACCTCTCGGAGTAAGCCGTGGCAACTTTTCTCCTCTCGGAGTAAGTCGTGGCAACTTTTCTCCTCTCGGAGTAAGACGTGGCGAAAGCAAGACGCCGCTGGTACTTGGAAAAATATCTTTCACCTCTCGGAGTAAGTCGTGGCGAATTCTCATCTCTCGGAGTAAGTCGCGGCGAAGTTTCACCTCCCGGAGTAAGCCGTGGCAACTTTTCTCCCCTCGGAGTAAGTCGCGGCGAAGTTTCACCTCTCGGAGTAAGCCGTGGCAACTTTTCTCCTCTCGGAGTAAGTCGTGGTGAAGTTTCACCTCTCGGAGTAAGCCGTGGCAACTTTTCTCCTCTCGGAGTAAGTCGTGGCGAATTCTCACTTCTCGGAGTAAGCCGTGGCAACTTTTCTCCTCTCGGAGTAAGTCGTGGCGAAAGCAAGACGCCGCTGGTACTTGGAAAAATATCTTTCACCTCTCGGAATAAGTCGTGGCGAAATCTCACCTCTCGGAGTAAGTCGTGGCAACTTTTCTCCTCTCGGAGTAAGTCGCGGCGAAGTTTCACCTCTCGGAGTAAGCCGTGGCAACTTTTCTCCTCTCGGAGTAAGTCGTGGCAACTTTTCTCCTCTCGGAGTAAGACGTGGCGAAAGCAAGACGCCGCTGGTACTTGGAAAAATATCTTTCACCTCTCGGAGTAAGTCGTGGCGAATTCTCATCTCTCGGAGTAAGTCGCGGCGAAGTTTCACCTCTCGCAGTAAGCCGTGGCAACTTTTCTCCCCTCGGAGTAAGCCGTGGCAACTTTTCTCCTCTCGGAGTAAGTCGTGGCGAATTCTCACCTCTCGGAGTAAGCCGTGGCAACTTTTCTCCTCTCGGAGTAAGTCGTGGCAACTTTTCTCCTCTCGGAGTAAGACGTGGCGAAAGCAAGACGCCGCTGGTACTTGGAAAAATATCTTTCACCTCTCGGAGTAAGTCGTGGCGAATTCTCATCTCTCAGAGTAAGTCGCGGCGAAGTTTCACCTCTCGCAGTAAGCCGTGGCAACTTTTCTCCCCTCGGAGTAAGCCGTGGCAACTTTTCACCTCTCGGAGTAAGCCGTGGCAACTTTTCTCCTCTCGGAGTAAGTCGTGGCGAATTCTCACTTCTCGGAGTAAGTCGTGGCGAATTCTCATCTCTCGGAGTAAGTCGCGGCGAAGTTTCACCTCTCGCAGTAAGCCGTGGCAACTTTTCTCCCCTCGGAGTAAGCCGTGGCAACTTTTCACCTCTCGGAGTAAGCCGTGGCAACTTTTCTCCTCTCGGAGTAAGTCGTGGCAACTTTTCTCCTCTCGGAGTAAGACGTGGCGAAAGCAAGACGCCGCTGGTACTTGGAAAAATATCTTTCACCTCTCGGAGTAAGTCGTGGCGAAGTTTCACCTCTCGGAGTAAGACGTGGCAACATTTCTCCTCTCGGAGTAAGTCGTGGCAACTTTTCTCCTCTCGGAGTTAGTCGTGGCGAAAGCAAGACGCCGCTGGTACTTGGAAAAATATCTTTCACCTCTTCGGAGTAAGTCGTGGCGAATTCTCACCTCTCGGAGTAAGTCGCGGCGAAGTTTCACCTCTCGGAGTAAGACGTGGCAACTTTTCTCCTCTCGAAGTAAGTCGTGGCAACTTTTCTCCTCTCGGAGTTAGTCGTGGCGAAAGCAAGACGCCGCTGGTACTTGGAAAAATATCTTTCACCTCTTCGGAGTAAGTCGTGGCGAAATCTCACCTCTCGGAGTAAGCCGTGGCAACTTTTCTCCTCTCGGAGTAAGTCGTGGCAACTTTTCTCCTCTCGGAGTAAGACGTGGCGAAAGCAAGACGCCGCTGGTACTTGGAAAAATATCTTTCACCTCTCGGAGTAAGTCGTGGCGAATTCTCATCTCTCGGAGTAAGTCGCGGCGAAGTTTCACCTCTCGCAGTAAGCCGTGGCAACTTTTCTCCCCTCGGAGTAAGCCGTGGCAACTTTTCACCTCTCGGAGTAAGCCGTGGCAACTTTTCTCCTCTCGGAGTAAGTCGTGGCGAATTCTCACTTCTCGGAGTAAGTCGTGGCGAATTCTCATCTCTCGGAGTAAGTCGCGGCGAAGTTTCACCTCTCGCAGTAAGCCGTGGCAACTTTTCTCCTCTCGGAGTAAGCCGTGGCAACTTTTCTCCTCTCGGAGTAAGTCGTGGCGAAGTTTCACCTCTCGGAGTAAGTCGCGGCGAAGTTTCACCTCTCGCAGTAAGCCGTGGCAACTTTTCTCCTCTCGGAGTAAGTCGTGGCGAAAGCAAGACGCCGCTGGTACTTGGAAAAATATCTTTCACCTCTCGGAGTAAGTCGTGGCGAATTCTCACCTCTCCGAGTAAGTCGTGGCGAAGTTTCACCTCTCGGAGTAAGTCGCGGCGAAGTTTCACCTCTCGCAGTAAGCCGTGGCAACTTTTCTCCTCTCGGAGTAAGTCGTGGCGAAAGCAAGACGCCGCTGGTACTTGGAAAAATATCTTTCACCTCTTCGGAGTAAGTCGTGGCGAAATCTCACCTCTCGGAGTAAGCCGTGGCAACTTTTCTCCTCTCGGAGTAAGTCGTGGCAACTTTTCTCCTCTCGGAGTAAGACGTGGCGAAAGCAAGACGCCGCTGGTACTTGGAAAAATATCTTTCACCTCTCGGAGTAAGTCGTGGCGAATTCTCATCTCTCGGAGTAAGTCGCGGCGAAGTTTCACCTCTCGCAGTAAGCCGTGGCAACTTTTCTCCCCTCGGAGTAAGCCGTGGCAACTTTTCACCTCTCGGAGTAAGCCGTGGCAACTTTTCTCCTCTCGGAGTAAGTCGTGGCGAATTCTCACTTCTCGGAGTAAGTCGTGGCGAATTCTCATCTCTCGGAGTAAGTCGCGGCGAAGTTTCACCTCTCGCAGTAAGCCGTGGCAACTTTTCTCCCCTCGGAGTAAGCCGTGGCAACTTTTCACCTCTCGGAGTAAGCCGTGGCAACTTTTCTCCTCTCGGAGTAAGTCGTGGCAACTTTTCTCCTCTCGGAGTAAGACGTGGCGAAAGCAAGACGCCGCTGGTACTTGGAAAAATATCTTTCACCTCTCGGAGTAAGACGTGGCAACATTTCTCCTCTCGGAGTAAGTCGTGGCAACTTTTCTCCTCTCGGAGTTAGTCGTGGCGAAAGCAAGACGCCGCTGGTACTTGGAAAAATATTGTTACGCGTCGCGGTCGCGGAACGCGTACGAGGCATTGATGAATAGAGAAACTGATTATCGAGTTGGGAAGAAGCGTATATTTCGGAGCTTTATACAGGACGTCTATTAGAGGCAGGATCCAGCGTTAGACTGACAGAAGTAGTTCGCTATTATACAGATGAAGAGCGTCAGTCGTTAAGGACACTCTTCACAGGTTCAAGTCAGTGATGTCGATCGTATGGTACAAATGGGGTAGCAGGGGAGCCAGGCTCGTAACACTACCCCCCTCCGTGAAAAAAGAGTGTTCGTCCTCGAACGCGCATGGTCCCTTCTTTGTGTATCTCTGGTGGATTAGGAATTAGATGGGAGTAGCGGTCTAATCCAACCAGACATCGTCTCAGCATTTGCTCGTGGTCCAGGAAAAACCGCTTCAAAAACCTTGGACGAGACGGTCATGGTTCAGGAAGAAGATGGGTAGTTGTTTCTTTCGGAATCACGGAGTTGCATCAGTGTTCGAACTTGAGGCTGGTGTGGCTGCAGTTGAAGGTCCCGACTTTGGCCAATGGAGACATCAAAAAAAGGGGGAAGGGTAGGTGGGAGCTTCTCCGAAGGGTCTCGTTCCAAATGACTTGGATACCTCGAAATGGGACAAATTGTGCCAATAAATAGTTCACGGAGAAAAGTGTGAAAAATTATTTAGACTTGATCGACAAATCTATGAGATGAGACCGACTAATCCAAAGATCAGAATCACGCACACATGAATCTCAAACATTCTGCTCAACACCGACGAGACTTAGCCCGGCCACGCCTAGGCTGTTCCCCTCTTTCTCCATTTTGACCGCTCATCCCCATAGGCCAGCCCTCCAAGAATATTCTTAAGAGGACTGAACAACTATGAGTTGACGGATGGAGCAGTTGAACAACTCCTGTGCATTCCCACACCCACCTCTTTCTCTCACCACGGAGATTGTACAGGAGTGACATTTATACAGATTTAAGATTCATTCCCATGAGTACGACCGTGGTACTTGGCTAACCGGCTTATATGTACCACGCGAAATTTGTTCTTTGGCGAGCGCCGAATTCTATAAATTACATCATTAATTTTATTCGCTACAATGTACGGACCTTCCCAGTTACATTGTAGTTTTGGGCATTTTCCTTTCACTCGTCTGGGTTGGAATAACCAGACCGCGTCGCCAGCGGCAAATTTAACCGAGGATCCTAAACTGTCGTATTTAATTTTCAGAGATTGCGAGGCCTTAGTCATTCTTTCCCTAGTAATCCGGTGGATGACTTTAAGTTTATCTTGTAAAATTTTACTATAACTAGAAATTGAAAAGTTTTCGATTCCGGGGGCGGTGCCTCTACATAAATCCAAAGGTACTCTCAGTTCTCTTCCAAAAAGTAATTTTGCGGGAGTTTGTTTAGTAATTTCGTGTTCTGATGATCTATAAGCTAACAAAAATAACGGGACCCAATCATCCCAATCTTTCTGATTTGAGGCAACAAATAAAGACAAATATTGAGCAATAGTTCGATTTAGTCTCTCTACCAAGCCATCCGACTGGGGGTGAAGAGGTGTGGTTCTGGTTTTCTCAATGCCTAAAATCTTTAAAACTTCCTTAAACAATCTCGATTCAAAAGAGCGGCCTTGATCGGAATGAATTTCAATGGGTAAACCGTGTTTACTAAAAACATGAGAAATAAGGGCTTTGGCGATTCTGTCAGACTTGCAATCGGGTAAGGGAATAACCTCTGGCCATTTTGTAAAATAGTCCGCGACAACTAACAAAAATCTGTTTCCGGAGTAAGTCTTGGGAAGAGGACCGAGAATATCAATTCCGATTCTATCGAATGGTGCTCCAGAATTGAAGATTTGCAGACCGCCTCTATTTTTCTCCGTGGGGCCTTTCTTTGCTATACACGTATCGCAGGAGCGGCACCATTCCTCGACATCTTGTTTACATTTTGCCCAGTAAAACGATCTTCGTAATCGGGATAGGGTTTTGTTGATTCCGAAGTGTCCAGAAGAAGGTGAATCGTGAGATAAACGTAGAATTTCTTCGATCTTTTTTTCGGGTACAATTAACTGGTGTACATTTTTGGTTTTGTCGACAGATTCCCATTTCTTGAACAATACACCGTTTTCGACTAGGAGTGAGTCCCAAATTGAGCAATAAAATCTGGAGCGAGGGCCTAGCGCAGAAATTTCTTCTTTTGAGAGACGTCTATCGGTAGTTTTGGCATTCAGAATAGGGTTTATTTCCGGATCCGCGAGTTGGAAATCGCGCCAAAGTTGATAGTCATTTGAAAAGTCAATTCTTCTAACGTTATTCGGAATTTTGTCACAAAATTTACAATCTAGACAAGGGATTCTAGATAACCCATCAGCATTCGCGTGGGATCGACCACTGCGATGTACAATGACAAAATCATATTGTTGGAGAAACTCAATCCAACGCGCAATCTGACCTTCCGGGGCCTTAAATGAAAGAAGCCATCTTAATGCTGAATGATCTGTTCGAATGAGGAATTTTGCACCATAAAGATAATGATGAAAATGTTGGGCCGCTTTAACAATAGCTAATAGTTCCCGTCTGGTGACACAATAATTTCGTTCGGTATTTGAAAGAGTTTTGCTGAAGTAAGCTATAGCCCTCTCGACTCCGTTCTGCTCTTGCGAAAGAACAGCACCTAAGCCTACACCTGAAGCATCGGTATCCAGAATAAAAGGGAAATTTGGTAGAGGTAGGGCGAGGATGGGGGGACTTATAAGTCTCTTTTTAAGTTCTTCAAAAGCAGTTTGGCAAGCCTCGGTCCAAACGAAGGTAGCGGAATGTGATTGAAGCTGATTTAACGGTTGGGCGATTTCTGAAAAATTCCGTACAAATCTTCTATAGTAAGAGCACAAACCCAAGAAGCTCTTTAGTTCGGTGATATTCTTTGGGACCGGACAATCTCGAATGGATGAAACTTTAGCAGGGTTGGTCTTGATTCCTGCTTCTGACACGATGTGTCCCAAATATAAAACTTCTTTGCCGAAGAACGTGCATTTCTTCGGACTCATTAATAATTTAGCCTTCCTGAGACGGTCAAATACCAATTGTAAATTTTGTAATTCTTCGTCGAATGTTCTCCCATAAATAATCACGTCGTCCAAGTACACCAGACAGTTCTTCCACAGCAGGCCACGCAAAACTGTTTCCATTAGACGCTCGAAAGTGGCTGGCGCATTGCAAAGTCCAAAAGGCATGACCCGAAACTGCCACAGTCCTCCACCGACTGAAAACGCAGTCTTTTCGCGGTCCTCTTCGGCTACTAAAACTTGCCAGTACCCACTTTGTAAATCAACTGTCGAAAACCAACGTGACCCTGCAACAGCGTCTAATGTGTCCTCAATGCGTGGTAAAGGGTATGAATCCTTTTTCGTTATGTTGTTCAACCGTCGATAGTCGACGCAGAAACGTGTTGAACCATCTTTCTTGGTGACCAAAACTACAGGAGACGACCAAGGGCCTGATGATTCCTCAATAACCCCTTGTCTTAACATGGACTCGATCAATTTTTCTACTTCTTCTCTACGGTGCAACGGTAAACGACGCGGCGTTAATTTAAAAGGAGGGTGTTCTCCCGTATCAATCTTGTGTTGGATAATGTCGCACGCACCGATCTGTTCCGAATTTGTGGCGAACACGTCTTCATATTCAATCATTAAATTCTTAAATCGTTCTCGTTCTTTATCGTTCAAATGAGAAGTGCTTCGGTTAAATAAGTCTGATAGAAATTCTGGTAGAACGCGTACGACTCGTTCCGAACAAACCATTTTTGGGTCAGTAAAAAATTCTTCAGAAACCGACGTTGGTTCTGGTGTCATAACGATTTCAGTGTTATTCGTGAGTTCTAATACTCGACGAGGTAAGTTCAACGACACAACGAATTTAGATAATAAATCTAACCCGACAATACACGGGTCTGGCATCCTCGTTAAGAACACGTCATGTTCTATGCTTAAATTGTTTATCTCAAAAAGGCAAGTCTTTCTCCCCGCAATCGAATTCGCCAGACTTGATCCATCTACCGAGTGTAAATTGGCATCAAGGGCTCCAGATACGCGATCTGGACGACCATGAAGCGACTGATCATACCGCAATAGAGATACAGCAGAACCGGTATCTATTAACATTTTCGTCGGCTTGTGGTCCACGGAACCACTGACATATAATCCTGAAATTCTCAATCTTCCCGAGTTTTCCGAGTTTTCCGATTCGCAACAGATCTTACACAGTATATTAGCATTATGAGTTTTCTCAACATCAACAAGTGAAACTAAGTGTGGTCCCAAAACATTAAACATTTCAATACTAAGTAAGGTGGCTAACTGCACAACAACAAAGTCATGAATAATAACTGAAGAAATATTCTGGAATATTAAATTATTCAACGAAGCAGATGGTGTACGGCTAACCGTACGAACACAGGTTTTATCTACAGTGGGGGCTGTGATCGGTGGCTTCGAATCCGCCACCCTTAATTCGAGCCGTTTGTGTTTCCCGGCCTCTGGGTTTGAAAATTTGGATTTTGATTTCCCGCCGTCCGGGGCGTTTGACCGGATCTACAGTCGCGTTGGATGTGTCCTGTCTTTCCACACTTAAAACAGGTAATAGGACCGCGCGATGGTGGGACGTTCTGGCCGACATTATTCCGGGAGTTTTTATACGGGGTAAAATTTCGTGTTGGGTTGTGACCTCGTACTTCAGTGTTGTCGCGACGGAAAGAGCCATTGTTTGAACGATCTGAAGGGAGCGCCGTATTTTCGCCCCTAAAATTTCGTTCGATGTATTCAAATTCGATAGCCTTCATTACGGTTTCTTGGAATGAATTTAGACTCGAGCGATATAATTGTTTTTGTAATTCGATATCGTGGAGCGCGTTAATAAACCGAGTCATGGCCAAACGATCTTTAGCTTCGGCTGGTGTGTCCGGGAACGCGAAATGAACGAGGTCTCCGATCTCCGCGGCAAGTGATTGTATACTTTGTCCGAATTTCTGACGACAATTATAAAATTTAACACCATTCGAATTGGCAGATTGGAATTGTCCAAACCGGAATTCCAGCGCTGAAAACAAAGAATTGAAGTCGGCTCTCTGTGTTTCGTTCAACGTAGTAAGAACCGAAATAGCTGGGCCGTCCAATGAATTTAAGAGACTGGTAACTTTCGTGGTATTGTCCCAATTATTAATTTGGGCGATAGTCGTAAACCGCGCTTTAAATTCTGGCCAATACGAACCATTAAATTTGGGTAAATGTACATTGGAGTTTGAAATAATTGCGGAAGTGGAGGGTACTGAAACCAGGGTCGGGGCTAGGGGAAGTGTAGGAACAGAGGGGTTAGTGGGAGCGGTATTAATAGGTATTTGGGATATTTGCGGGGTACTTAAACGTTGTTCGAGGGCTTGAAAACGCGCCTCGTAGCGAGCCTCCAATCCTTGTAGCTCAGTCGAAACTTGAGCTGAAACGTCATGGCGCAGCAGTTCAATGGCAGCGCTGTTTCGTCCTTCGGATTGTCGGAGTTCCCGTTGGAGTTCGCCGAATAGTCCCCGCATCTCCTGCAGCAAGGTTGACTCCGCTGGTGGTAGCGAAGGCTGTTGGTCCCTGGACTGTCCCTCTGCTGTAGTCACGACGGATCGCTGGGTCTCTTCTTCAGACATTCGTGTGTCCATGTCGCTTCTTCTCGGGTTGTTGATTTCGGAGGAAGTGGAAGCGATCCCACTTCTGACACCAGTGTTACGCGTCGCGGTCGCGGAACGCGTACGAGGCATTGATGAATAGAGAAACTGATTATCGAGTTGGGAAGAAGCGTATATTTCGGAGCTTTATACAGGACGTCTATTAGAGGCAGGATCCAGCGTTAGACTGACAGAAGTAGTTCGCTATTATACAGATGAAGAGCGTCAGTCGTTAAGGACACTCTTCACAGGTTCAAGTCAGTGATGTCGATCGTATGGTACAAATGGGGTAGCAGGGGAGCCAGGCTCGTAACAATATCTTTCACCTCTTCGGAGTAAGTCGTGGCGAAATCTCACCTCTCGGAGTAAGCCGTGGCAAATTTTCTCCTCTCGGAGTAAGTCGTGGCGAAAGCAAGACGCCGCTGGTACTTGGAAAAATATCTTTCACCTCTCGGAGTAAGTCGTGGCGAATTCTCACCTTTCGGAGTAAGTCGCGGCGAAGTTTCACATCTCGGAGTAAGCCGTGGCAACTTTTCTCCTCTCGGAGTAAGCCGTGGCAACTTTTCTCCTCTCGGAGTAAGTCGTGGCGAAGTTTCACCTCTCGGAGTAAGTCGCGGCGAAGTTTCACCTCTCGCAGTAAGCCGTGGCAACTTTTCTCCTCTCGGAGTAAGTCGTGGCGAAAGCAAGACGCCGCTGGTACTTGGAAAAATATCTTTCACCTCTCGGAGTAAGTCGTGGCGAATTCTCACCTCTCGGAGTAAGTCGCGGCGAAGTTTCACCTCTCGGAGTAAGCCGTGGCAACTTTTCTCCCCTCGGAGTAAGTCGCGGCGAAGTTTCACCTCCCGGAGTAAGCCGTGGCAACTTTTCTCCTCTCGGAGTAAGTCGCGGCGAAGTTTCACCTCTCGGAGTAAGCCGTGGCAACTTTTCTCCTCTCGGAGTAAGTCGTGGCGAATTCTCACCTCTCGGAGTAAGTCGTGGCGAATTCTCACCTCTCGGAGTAAGCCGTGGCAACTTTTCTCCTCTCGGAGTAAGTCGTGGCGAATTCTCACCTCTCGGAGTAAGCCGTGGCAACTTTTCTCCTCTCGGAGTAAGTCGTGGCGAATTCTCACCTCTCGGAGTAAGTCGCGGCGAAGTTTCACCTCTCGGAGTAAGCCGTGGCAACTTTTCTCCTCTCGGAGTAAGTCGTGGCAACTTTTCTCCTCTCGAAGTTAGTCGTGGCGAAAGCAAGACGCCGCTGGTACTTGGAAAAATATCTTTCACCTCTCGGAGTAAGTCGTGGCGAATTCTCACCTCTCGGAGTAAGTCGCGGCGAAGTTTCACCTCTCGGAGTAAGCCGTGGCAACTTTTCTCCCCTCGGAGTAAGTCGCGGCGAAGTTTCACCTCCCGGAGTAAGCCGTGGCAACTTTTCTCCTCTCGGAGTAAGTCGCGGCGAAGTTTCACCTCTCGGAGTAAGCCGTGGCAACTTTTCTCCTCTCGGAGTAAGTCGTGGCAACTTTTCTCCTCTCGAAGTTAGTCGTGGCGAAAGCAAGACGCCGCTGGTACTTGGAAAAATATCTTTCACCTCTTCGGAGTAAGTCGTGGCGAAGTTTCACCTCTCGGAGTAAGCCGTGGCAACTTTTCTCCTCTCGGAGTAAGTCGCGGCGAAGTTTCACCTCTCGGAGTAAGCCGTGGCAACTTTTCTCCTCTCGGAGTAAGTCGTGGCAACTTTTCTCCTCTCGGAGTAAGTCGTGGCAACTTTTCTCCTCTCGGAGTACGTCGCGGCGAAGTTTCACCTCTCGGAGTAAGCCCTGGCAACTTTTCTCCTCTCGGAGTAAGTCGTGGCGAAAGCAAGACGCCGCTGGTACTTGGAAAAATATCTTTCACCTCTCGGAGCAAGTCGTGGCGAATTCTCACCTCTCGGAGTAAGTCGCGGCGAAGTTTCACCTCTCGGAGTAAGTCGTGGCAACTTTTCTCCTCTCGGAGTAAGTCGTGGCGAAAGCAAGACGCCGCTGGTACTTGGAAAAATATCTTTCACCTCTCGGAGTAAGTCGTGGCGAATTCTCACCTCTCGGAGTAAGTCGCGGCGAAGTTTCACCTCTCGGAGTAAGCCGTGGCAACTTTTCTCCTCTCGGAGTAAGTCGTGGCAACTTTTCTCCTCTCGAAGTTAGTCGTGGCGAAAGCAAGACGCCGCTGGTACTTGGAAAAATATCTTTCACCTCTCGGAGTAAGTCGTGGCGAATTCTCACCTCTCGGAGTAAGTCGCGGCGAAGTTTCACCTCTCGCAGTAAGCCGTGGCAACTTTTCTCCTCTCGGAGTAAGCCGTGGCAACTTTTCTCCTCTCGGAGTAAGTCGTGGCGAATTCTCACCTCCCGGAGTAGCCGTGGCAACTTTTCTCCTCTCGGAGTAAGTCGTGGCCAAAGCAAGACGCCGCTGGTACTTGGAAAAATATCTTTCACCTCTCGGAGTAAGTCGTGGCGAATTCTCACCTCTCGGAGTAAGTCGCGGCGAAGTTTCACCTCTCGCAGTAAGCCGTGGCAACTTTTCTCCCCTCGGAGTAAGCCGTGGCAACTTTTCTCCTCTCGGAGTAAGTCGTGGCGAATTCTCACCTCCCGGAGTAAGCCGTGGCAACTTTTCTCCTCTCGGAGTAAGTCGTGGCGAATTCTCACATCTCGGAGTAAGCCGTGGCAACTTTTCTCCTCTCGGAGCAAGTCGTGGCGAAGT
>CAXIEQ010000133.1:0-7500 GCA_964023945.1 Ectemnius cavifrons
AGAAAAGTTGCCACGGCTTACTCCGAGAGGTGAAACTTCGCCGCGACTTACTCCGAGAGGTGAGAGATATTTTTCCAAGTACCAGCGGCGTCTTGCTTTCGCCACGACTTACTCCGAGAGGAGAAAAGTTGCCACGGCTTACTCCGAGAGGTGAGAATTCGCCGCGACTTACTCCGAGAGGAGAAAAGTTGCCACGGCTTACTCCGAGAGGTGAGAATTCGCCGCGACTTACTCCGAGAGGTGAGAATTCGCCACGACTTACTCCGAGAGGTGAAACTTCGCCGCGACTTACTCCGAGAGGAGAAAAGTTGCCACGGCTTACTCCGAGAGGTGAAACTTCGCCGCGACTTACTCCGAGAGGTGAGAGATATTTTTCCAAGTACCAGCGGCGTCTTGCTTTCGCCACGACTTACTCCGAGAGGAGAAAAGTTGCCACGGCTTACTCCGAGAGGTGAGAATTCGCCGCGACTTACTCCGAGAGGAGAAAAGTTGCCACGGCTTACTCCGAGAGGTGAAACTTCGCCGCGACTTACTCCGAGAGGAGAAAAGTTGCCACGGCTTACTCCGAGAGGTGAAACTTCGCCGCGACTTACTCCGAGAGGTGAGAGATATTTTTCCAAGTACCAGCGGCGTCTTGCTTTCGCCACGACTTACTCCGAGAGGAGCAAAGTTGCCACGGCTTACTCCGAGAGGTGAGAATTCGCCGCGACTTACTCCGAGAGGAGAAAAGTTGCCACGGCTTACTCCGAGAGGTGAGAATTCGCCGCGACTTACTCCGAGAGGTGAGAATTCGCCACGACTTACTCCGAGAGGTGAAACTTCGCCGCGACTTACTCCGAGAGGAGAAAAGTTGCCACGGCTTACTCCGAGAGGTGAAACTTCGCCGCGACTTACTCCGAGAGGTGAGAGATATTTTTCCAAGTACCAGCGGCGTCTTGCTTTCGCCACGACTTACTCCGAGAGGAGAAAAGTTGCCACGGCTTACTCCGAGAGGTGAGAATTCGCCGCGACTTACTCCGAGAGGAGAAAAGTTGCCACGGCTTACTCCGAGAGGTGAAACTTCGCCGCGACTTACTCCGAGAGGTGAGAGATATTTTTCCAAGTACCAGCGGCGTCTTGCTTTCGCCACGACTTACTCCGAGAGGAGAAATGTTGCCACGGCTTACTCCGAGAGGTGAGAATTCGCCACGACTTACTCCGAGAGGTGAAACTTCGCCGCGACTTACTCCGAGAGGAGAAAAGTTGCCACGGCTTACTCCGAGAGGAGTAGAGTTGCCACGGCTTACTCCGAGAGGTGAAACTTCGCCACGACTTACTCCGAGAGGTGAAATTTCGCCACGACTTACTCCGAGAGGAGAAAAGTTGCCACGGCTTACTCCGAGAGGAGAAAAGTTGCCACGGCTTACTCCGAGAGGTGAGAATTCGCCACGACTTACTCCGAGAGGTGAGAATTCGCCGCGACTTACTCCGAGAGGTGAGAATTCGCCACGACTTACTCCGAGAGGTGAAACTTCGCCGCGACTTACTCCGAGAGGTGAGAGATATTTTTCCAAGTACCAGCGGCGTCTTGCATTCGCCACGACTTACTCCGAGAGGAGAAAAGTTGCCACGGCTTACTCCGAGAGGTGAGAATTCGCCACGGCTTACTCCGAGAGGTGAGAATTCGCCGCGACTTACTCCGAGAGGTGAGAGATATTTTTCCAAGTACCAGCGGCGTCTTGCTTTCGCCACGACTTACTCCGAGAGGAGAAAAGTTGCCACGGCTTACTCCGAGAGGGGAGAATTCGCCACGACTTACTCCGAGAGGAGAAAAGTTGCCGCGGCTTACTCCGAGAGGTGAAACTTCGCCACGACTTACTCCGAGAGGTGAGAGATATTTTTCCAAGTACCAGCGGCGTCTTGCTTTCGCCACGACTTACTCCGAGAGGTGAGAATTCGCCACGACTTACTCCGAGAGGTGAAACTTCGCCGCGACTTACTCCGAGAGGTGAGAATTCGCCGCGACTTACTCCGAGAGGTGAGAATTCGCCACGACTTACTCCGAGAGGTGAAACTTCGCCGCGACTTACTCCGAGAGGTGAGAGATATTTTTCCAAGTACCAGCGGCGTCTTGCTTTCGCCACGACTTACTCCGAGAGGAGAAAAGTTGCCACGGCTTACTCCGAGAGGTGAAACTTCGCCACGACTTACTCCGAGAGGTGAGAGATATTTTTCCAAGTACCAGCGGCGTCTTGCTTTCGCCACGACTTACTCCGAGAGGAGAAAAGTTGCCACGGCTTACTCCGAGAGGTGAGAATTCGCCACGACTTACTCCGAGAGGTGAGAATTCGCCGCGACTTACTCCGAGAGGTGAGAATTCGCCACGGCTTACTCCGAGAGGTGAAACTTCGCCGCGACTTACTCCGAGAGGAGAAAAGTTGCCACGGCTTACTCCGAGAGGTGAAACTTCGCCGCGACTTACTCCGAGAGGTGAGAGATATTTTTCCAAGTACCAGCGGCGTCTTGCTTTCGCCACGACTTACTCCGAGAGGTGAGAATTCGCCGCGACTTACTCCGAGAGGTGAGAATTCGCCACGACTTACTCCGAGAGGTGAAACTTCGCCGCGACTTACTCCGAGAGGAGAAAAGTTGCCACGGCTTACTCCGAGAGGTGAAACTTCGCCGCGACTTACTCCGAGAGGTGAGAGATATTTTTCCAAGTACCAGCGACGTCTTGCTTTCGCCACGACTTACTCCGAGAGGAGAAAAGTTGCCACGGCTTACTCCGAGAGGTGAAACTTCGCCGCGACTTACTCCGAGAGGAGAAAAGTTGCCACGGCTTACTCCGAGAGGTGAAACTTCGCCGCGACTTACTCCGAGAGGTGAGAGATATTTTTCCAAGTACCAGCGGCGTCTTGCTTTCGCCACGACTTACTCCGAGAGGAGAAAAGTTGCCACGGCTTACTCCGAGAGGTGAGAATTCGCCACGACTTACTCCGAGAGGTGAAACTTCGCCGCGACTTACTCCGAGAGGAGAAAAGTTGCCACGGCTTACTCCGAGAGGAGTAGAGTTGCCACGGCTTACTCCGAGAGGTGAAACTTCGCCACGACTTACTCCGAGAGGTGAAATTTCGCCACGACTTACTCCGAGAGGAGAAAAGTTGCCACGGCTTACTCCGAGAGGAGAAAAGTTGCCACGGCTTACTCCGAGAGGTGAGAATTCGCCACGACTTACTCCGAGAGGTGAGAATTCGCCGCGACTTACTCCGAGAGGTGAGAATTCGCCACGACTTACTCCGAGAGGTGAAACTTCGCCGCGACTTACTCCGAGAGGTGAGAGATATTTTTCCAAGTACCAGCGGCGTCTTGCATTCGCCACGACTTACTCCGAGAGGAGAAAAGTTGCCACGGCTTACTCCGAGAGGTGAGAATTCGCCACGGCTTACTCCGAGAGGTGAGAATTCGCCGCGACTTATTCCGAGAGGTGAGAGATATTTTTCCAAGTACCAGCGGCGTCTTGCTTTCGCCACGACTTACTCCGAGAGGAGAAAAGTTGCCACGGCTTACTCCGAGAGGGGAGAATTCGCCACGACTTACTCCGAGAGGTGAGAATTCGCCACGACTTACTCCGAGAGGTGAAACTTCGCCGCGACTTACTCCGAGAGGTGAGAGATATTTTTCCAAGTACCAGCGGCGTCTTGCTTTCGCCACGACTTACTCCGAGAGGTGAGAATTCGCCGCGACTTACTCCGAGAGGTGAAACTTCGCCGCGACTTACTCCGAGAGGTGAGAGATATTTTTCCAAGTACCAGCGGCGTCTTGCATTCGCCACGACTTACTCCGAGAGGAGAAAAGTTGCCACGGCTTACTCCGAGAGGTGAGAATTCGCCGCGACTTACTCCGAGAGGTGAGAATTCGCCACGACTTACTCCGAGAGGTGAAACTTCGCCGCGACTTACTCCGAGAGGAGAAAAGTTGCCACGGCTTACTCCGAGAGGTGAGAATTCGCCACGACTTACTCCGAGAGGTGAGAATTCGCCGCGACTTACTCCGAGAGGTGAGAATTCGCCACGACTTACTCCGAGAGGTGAAACTTCGCCGCGACTTACTCCGAGAGGTGAGAGATATTTTTCCAAGTACCAGCGGCGTCTTGCTTTCGCCACGACTTACTCCGAGAGGTGAGAATTCGCCGCGACTTACTCCGAGAGGTGAAACTTCGCCGCGACTTACTCCGAGAGGAGAAAAGTTGCCACGGCTTACTCCGAGAGGTGAAACTTCGCCGCGACTTACTCCGAGAGGAGAAAAGTTGCCACGGCTTACTCCGAGAGGTGAAACTTCGCCGCGACTTACTCCGAGAGGTGAGAGATATTTTTCCAAGTACCAGCGGCGTCTTGCTTTCGCCACGACTTACTCCGAGAGGAGAAAAGTTGCCACGGCTTACTCCGAGAGGTGAGAATTCGCCGCGACTTACTCCGAGAGGAGAAAAGTTGCCACGGCTTACTCCGAGAGGTGAGAATTCGCCGCGACTTACTCCGAGAGGTGAGAATTCGCCACGACTTACTCCGAGAGGTGAAACTTCGCCGCGACTTACTCCGAGAGGAGAAAAGTTGCCACGGCTTACTCCGAGAGGTGAAACTTCGCCGCGACTTACTCCGAGAGGTGAGAGATATTTTTCCAAGTACCAGCGGCGTCTTGCTTTCGCCACGACTTACTCCGAGAGGAGAAAAGTTGCCACGGCTTACTCCGAGAGGTGAGAATTCGCCGCGACTTACTCCGAGAGGAGAAAAGTTGCCACGGCTTACTCCGAGAGGTGAAACTTCGCCGCGACTTACTCCGAGAGGAGAAAAGTTGCCACGGCTTACTCCGAGAGGTGAAACTTCGCCGCGACTTACTCCGAGAGGTGAGAGATATTTTTCCAAGTACCAGCGGCGTCTTGCTTTCGCCACGACTTACTCCGAGAGGAGCAAAGTTGCCACGGCTTACTCCGAGAGGTGAGAATTCGCCGCGACTTACTCCGAGAGGTGAGAATTCGCCACGACTTACTCCGAGAGGTGAAACTTCGCCGCGACTTACTCCGAGAGGTGAGAGATATTTTTCCAAGTACCAGCGGCGTCTTGCATTCGCCACGACTTACTCCGAGAGGAGAAAAGTTGCCACGGCTTACTCCGAGAGGTGAGAATTCGCCACGGCTTACTCCGAGAGGTGAGAATTCGCCGCGACTTATTCCGAGAGGTGAGAGATATTTTTCCAAGTACCAGCGGCGTCTTGCTTTCGCCACGACTTACTCCGAGAGGAGAAAAGTTGCCACGGCTTACTCCGAGAGGGGAGAATTCGCCACGACTTACTCCGAGAGGTGAGAATTCGCCACGACTTACTCCGAGAGGTGAAACTTCGCCGCGACTTACTCCGAGAGGTGAGAGATATTTTTCCAAGTACCAGCGGCGTCTTGCTTTCGCCACGACTTACTCCGAGAGGAGAAAAGTTGCCACGGCTTACTCCGAGAGGTGAAACTTCGCCACGACTTACTCCGAGCGGTGAGAGATATTTTTCCAAGTACCAGCGGCGTCTTGCTTTCGCCACGACTTACTCCGAGAGGAGAAAAGTTGCCACGGCTTACTCCGAGAGGTGAAACTTCGCCGCGACTTACTCCGAGAGGTGAGAATTCGCCACGACTTACTCCGAGAGGTGAAACTTCGCCGCGACTTACTCCGAGAGGTGAGAGATATTTTTCCAAGTACCAGCGGCGTCTTGCTTTCGCCACGACTTACTCCGAGAGGAGAAAAGTTGCCACGGCTTACTCCGAGAGGAGTAAAGTTGCCACGGCTTACTCCGAGAGGTGAGAATTCGCCGCGACTTACTCCGAGAGGTGAGAATTCGCCACGACTTACTCCGAGAGGTGAGAATTCGCCGCGACTTACTCCGAGAGGTGAGAGATATTTTTCCAAGTACCAGCGGCGTCTTGCTTTCGCCACGACTTACTCCGAGAGGAGAAAAGTTGCCACGGCTTACTCCGAGAGGTGAGAATTCGCCACGACTTACTCCGAGAGGAGAATAGTTGCCACGGCTTACTCCGAGAGGTGAGAATTCGCCGCGACTTACTCCGAGAGGAGAAAAGTTGCCACGGCTTACTCCGAGAGGTGAGAATTCGCCACGACTTACTCCGAGAGGAGAGAATTCGCCACGACTTACTCCGAGAGGTGAAACTTCGCCGCGACTTACTCCGAGAGGTGAGAGATATTTTTCCAAGTACCAGCGGCGTCTTGCTTTCGCCACGACTTACTCCGAGAGGAGAAAAGTTGCCACGGCTTACTCCGAGAGGTGAGAATTCGCCACGACTTACTCCGAGAGGAGAATAGTTGCCACGGCTTACTCCGAGAGGTGAGAATTCGCCGCGACTTACTCCGAGAGGAGAAAAGTTGCCACGGCTTACTCCGAGAGGTGAGAATTCGCCACGACTTACTCCGAGAGGTGAAACTTCGCCGCGACTTACTCCGAGAGGTGAGAGATATTTTTCCAAGTACCAGCGGCGTCTTGCTTTCGCCACGACTTACTCCGAGAGGTGAGAATTCGCCGCGACTTACTCCGAGAGGTGAGAATTCGCCACGACTTACTCCGAGAGGTGAAACTTCGCCGCGACTTACTCCGAGAGGAGAAAAGTTGCCACGGCTTACTCCGAGAGGTGAAACTTCGCCGCGACTTACTCCGAGAGGTGAGAGATATTTTTCCAAGTACCAGCGGCGTCTTGCTTTCGCCACGACTTACTCCGAGAGGAGAAAAGTTGCCACGGCTTACTCCGAGAGGTGAGAATTCGCCGCGACTTACTCCGAGAGGTGAGAATTCGCCACGACTTACTCCGAGAGGTGAAACTTCGCCGCGACTTACTCCGAGAGGAGAAAAGTTGCCACGGCTTACTCCGAGAGGTGAAACTTCGCCGCGACTTACTCCGAGAGGTGAGAGATATTTTTCCAAGTACCAGCGGCGTCTTGCTTTCGCCACGACTTACTCCGAGAGGAGAAAAGTTGCCACGGCTTACTCCGAGAGGTGAGAATTCGCCGCGACTTACTCCGAGAGGAGAAAAGTTGCCACGGCTTACTCCGAGAGGTGAAACTTCGCCGCGACTTACTCCGAGAGGAGAAAAGTTGCCACGGCTTACTCCGAGAGGTGAAACTTCGCCGCGACTTACTCCGAGAGGTGAGAGATATTTTTCCAAGTACCAGCGGCGTCTTGCTTTCGCCACGACTTACTCCGAGAGGAGAAAAGTTGCCACGGCTTACTCCGAGAGGTGAGAATTCGCCGCGACTTACTCCGAGAGGAGAAAAGTTGCCACGGCTTACTCCGAGAGGTGAGAATTCGCCGCGACTTACTCCGAGAGGTGAGAATTCGCCACGACTTACTCCGAGAGGTGAAACTTCGCCGCGACTTACTCCGAGAGGAGAAAAGTTGCCACGGCTTACTCCGAGAGGTGAAACTTCGCCGCGACTTACTCCGAGAGGTGAGAGATATTTTTCCAAGTACCAGCGG
>CAXIEQ010000133.1:12500-22500 GCA_964023945.1 Ectemnius cavifrons
TTTGAGGCCCCAGCTGTTGCCAGCGAGGCGGGCTAGCTTACCGTATACGCTCTTGGCTTTGCCAGTGGCGTATTCGATATGCGGCGCGATATTAAAGCGTGTTCCTAGAATGATTCCCAGATATTTGGCGGACGGCAGCATCCGGATGCTGTGGTCGCCAATTCTAATTAGCGGTGGGCGTTTGATATCTAAAAATCCTTTGAGAAGGATCATAAAGGATTTTTTCGGAGAGACGGAAAGTTTTTGCTGCTCGCACCACGCTTGCAGTTTCCCAGTGACTTGGTCACCGATATCCTGCAGTGCGGCTCGCGAGTCAGCCGAGATAAGGACCGCGAGATCGTCGGCGTACGCTACCGTGTAGCTTGACGGACCGTGAATCGAAAGGAGAATCTCATCGAAGATGAGATTCCAAAATAACGGACCGAGAACGGAGCCTTGGGGACAGCCTTTTGAGACTGTCTTTTCGACTCGTCCGGTGGGGGAGGTAATCTCGACGCTTCTATCTTTCAGATAGTCAGCGACAAGATTGTAGATATTACGGGGACAGCTACGTTTACGGAGATTGAGGAGGATGCTTGGCCACCAAACGTTGTCGAACGCACCCGATATGTCAAAGAATAAACCTATGACATAGCGGGAACGCGACCGCTCGGTGACCTCTTGCACCCTAGTAAGGGCGTGGTCCACGGACATATGCCGTTTGAACCCGAACTGATGGGGTGACGCGAGGGGGTGTGCTTCTATTAGGGGGCGGATACGCGACGCGATGAGTTTTTCGAGGGCCTTGCTGAGAGCGGGGAGCAGACAAATAGGCCTGTAGGACTTTGGGTCCGACGGGCTTTTGTCTGGGGATTTAAGAAGCACGCGGACGACGCCGTGCTTCCATTGTTTTGGGAAGGAACCTTCTGAGAGGCAGAGGTTATAAAGTTCCGTCAGGTACGCCTTGAGTGCACTTGAGTGCTTGAGCATCTCAGTTTCTATGAAATCGTGACCGGGGGCCTTTTTGTTCGCGAGGGACAGAATGACACGGGTCACTTCTTCTGTCGAGAACGGCGGGGTGTCGTCCGTAAGGGGCGGCGGTACGGTTTCGACACGTGCACTGGCGTGCCAGGCAGTCTCGATTCCGATGTCGTCATCGGGGATGAGCGCGGACAAAAGGGTCGTCATGGTCGCTGACCATGAGACCGTCTGGGAACCATTGTTCGTTAATCCGTTGTGCACGTGTTCAGGGCAGAATTTCTCCGCCTGAATCCTGTACACAAGGCTAAAGGGATTGGAATTTCCGACTCTGGAAACGAAATCTCTCCAGCTGCGCGTTTTCGCTCGAACGATTTCTCTCGTATATTCGCGGCGGAGGGTTTTGTACTTCTCGAATTCGATTTCACGGCGCGAGGGGGTAACGGAATTTTTGTATCGCCGGCACTGGCGCCGTAAGCGATAACGAAGCGCGGTGAGTTCCCTCGTCCACCACGGGGTGGAGCTGGGGAACTTGGATTTTCGCGGGATGGATTGCTCAGCCGCCGCGAGGATGAGTTCCTCGATGCGGTGGGAGAGAGAGCGGGCATCGCGTGTGAGATTCGCGTCACGTGAGAGCAGATTATCGGAGCGTGACTCTAAGTATTCGGAGAATTTCTCCCAGTCTGCTCTAGCTGGGTTAAAGCGGGCGGTTTGTATAGACGGGCGAGGGGGATCCGGTTGGGAAACGCGAAAGCTGATCACATTGTGATCGCTCGTAGTGACTCTATTGTGTACGGTCCACTCTTGGATGAGTTTCCCGCAGCAAGGGGTCGCGAGGGTCAGGTCAATATTTGACCTGCCCCGAAGGTTGTCGAACGTGGCATGGGGAGCAGGTAGATTCTGAATCAAGAGGTCGTGCTGCGCGAGAAGATTCTCGAGTGCAAGACCCCTTTCATCGGTCTGCCTGCTGTGCCATAGGGAGGATTTCGCGTTTGTGTCGGCACAGATAATAATCTTCCGACCGCGGAGGGACCGCAATATACCGTCGAGATGCGCGAGATAAGGCTCAATGTCATCGCAAAATTGAAAATACGCTGATACGAGAACGTATTCAGCGTGCGCGGAGGTGACCTCTACACACACGAAGTGTGTATTCGAGAGGTTATCAATCTTGAAGGCGGTGAGCAGCGGATCGACAATGGCGATGGCTGCCTTCGGCTTCGTCGGGTTTTTAATACGCGCGAAAGTTTTCGTGTCGGATACGACACGAGTGCGCAGGCCAAGGCCGCGCACCGCGCCATTAGAGATATATGGCTCTTGAATTAAGATGACATCGAGCATTAAATCATCCGAAACTTTGCGTAGTTCGGATGTCACCGACATCGAGCCCTGGGCATTCAGCTGAGCAATCCGAAGGGACCGATGGGGGGGTGGGGGTTGACCGCGAATGGAGGGACGACTACCTGCCATTATTGTTTACCGTAATCGACGCGGGAGATGTAAACCTGCAAGGCGTGTTTGTATGCGGGGCAGTCGGAAGCGCGAGAAGAGTGGTTCGATGGTTTTCCGGCGCGCTTGCAGTTCACGCAGACGGGATCTTTTTTTGCGCGCGGGCAGTTTTTATTTGCGTGACCGTCAGCAGCGCAGTGTCCGCACGTCTCGACTTTCGCCGAGCAGTGCTTGGACACGTGCCCGAACTGCTGACAGTTGTAGCAGCGGGTGACGCGGAGGTAATCGTGAATTGGGCACGAGTTCCATCCGATGAATACTCGGCCAGATTCTTTTATCGCGTCGCGAAGTTTAGGGGTGATCTCGGCGACCCATTTGGTCGTCTCGCGGTTCTTTTCACCGGTTTGGGCGACGAGGGAGAATCCTTCCGAGAATTCTTTTTCCGGCGTGGCGGCGAAGTTTTGCGCGCGGATTGTGGCTTTAAGCTCCTTCTCGGACATGGCGGAGGGCACGTTCGTAATGAGCATGCGTGGTCGCTTACGGACGGGGAGGGAGGCTGTGAGCCCGGCCTTCGCGAGGGCCGGATGCTCCATAACGGAGGCCGCGTCGGATTTACCGTGCGTCTCGATAAGGACGCCGTTGTTCGCGATCGGGCGGAGGTGTCGAATCTTAATATTCTCCTTCGCCGGAGCAAAGCTCGAGGTGAGGAGGCGGCGCGTGTCTTCACTGCTTTTAACAGTCGTCGGATCGGTGGGGAAAACGGTGACCACGTTCTTCGGAGGGCGAATAGTTGCGGGCGCGATATCACGGCGGGACACCTTAATCATGTCGGCGTATGACACAGGCTTCGCGGAAATGCCGGATGATGAGATCTTCGCGTGTATGTCCGCGATACTCGCGGTGGCGGCGGAGAGGCTGGAGTCCTCGATTTTCGCGAGCTTTCGTCTAAGAGCGCGGTTGTCGGAAACTACGCGGTCGTGGGCCTCGCTTAGGAGTGTCAGTTCGCGGACTAACACGTCGGAGTTATTACGGGCGATGGAATTGGCTGGGTCGCGGCAGTACGAAACGATTCGCATGAGTGTGGTCGCGAATCCTACCTCGGTGATGACGTCTGATGTGGGGGCGGTGGTCGGCGTAGTCGAGTGTTCCTCGGCAGCGGGCGGTGGCTTCTGCGTTTTCTTCTTCTTCTTCTTGACGGTGGGTTGCTCGGCGGGGGACGCGTCGCTCTCACGGTCTGAGGCGATTTCACGCTTATGGCGGCGCGCGGGAACAGGGATGGCGGTGTCACTATCGCACTCCATGGTGCGATGGAGGGTGGCACAGCACGGAGAATAAAACGCAGGAATAGCACGGAATGTGTTTCACAGAGCACAGATATCACCTGTCACTTTGCAGAAACTTCGCAGCTCGTGGCGTCAGTAGATAGGGACATGATTGTCTCTTTGAGCTACAGAGGCCCTAAGGCGTGCTCAGTCGTATGCGGGCTGTAACCCATGCCGACAGATGTTGTGGGCGAATTTCACACTGCTTCCGGGAAATGCGCGTAGATGGAATGCGCTCAGACTTGGAAAAACCCCGTCTTCACCATTTCTGGATCATCAGGCGGGAAGATCGTCCCGAATGGGAGGTGAGCTCACTTAGCCGTCGCGCCGGCGTCGCGGACCGAGGTCCACGGCACCGTCGCGACGTTACCAGCGGGGGCCACGAGGAGGCGGAGTCACCAGGGGGCCGAAACCCCCTCGATCTCGTACGGGCGGCAGAGTGCCGGTTTTGCACGTGCATGCGTCGCAGAGCGGCACAAGCACGCGCCTTCCCCGAGCCGCTCACACCGCATTCAGAGAATGCGATGCCCGCGAAGAACGACTCGGGCGCTAAAAGTGGAGGTCTTAAAGAAGCTATGTATTGATTAGTGAGTGGCGCATGCAGGGACACGCGGTTGAGGGGGGCGCGCTACCTGCGCGCTCGCACGCCCGGGCGAGCGGAGCGACGGGCGCAGGTAGCAGCGAGCGCAGGGGCTGCACGGTCTGGTGAGTCCACGTGCACTGGAAGACGCGGCGGCGGGTTCGCGGAAACCTGAACGGGCGGAGTGCCACCTGCGGGCCGCTCGCTCCGGCGAGCGGATCGACGGGCGCAGGTAGCGGCGGGCGCAGGGTCTACACGGTCTGGTGCGTCCACGTGCACCGGGGGACGCGGCGGCGGGTTCGCGGAAACCTGGTCGGGCGGAGTGCCACCTGCGGGCCGATCGCTCCGGCGAGCGGATCGACGGGCGCAGGTAGCGGCGGGCGCAGGGTCTACACGGTCTGGTGGGTCCACGGGTACCGGGGGACGCGGCGGCGCGTTCGCGGATAGCTGGTCGGGCGGTGTGCTACCTGCGGGCTGATCGCTCCGGCGAGCGGAGCGAAGGACGCGGGTAACAATAGGGGAGGGGGTCGCGCAGTCGCGGTCGCGGTCGCGGTTCCGCTCCGGTCGGAAAGTTTCACGGGGCTTGAGAGACGCGGCGGCGAATTCGCGGAACGCGGGGTACGCGGGTTCACTAACTAATGATTGGAGCGTGGGAGGCCAGGCTATACGGAGCTTCTCTAACGCATTTACGAGAGTTAGCCGAGGGTGGCTCGCGAGTGGGCAGTCATAAATTAGGTGGGAAACGTCGTCGGTCGCTCCGCACTGACACCTGTCGTCGACGACGAGCCGGTGAAGCGCGAGCTTCGCGTTGAAGCAGCCGTGCCCGGTCATTAGCTGTGACACGTAATAGTCGAGGGTAATCCAAGCGGCGCGCGTTCGGTCTTGGACTCGCGGAAAGTAACGGTGGGTTACGCGGCCTTTTGAACTTTCGTCCCAGAGTCGTTGCCAAGTGTCGAGGGTAGATTCGCGGAGGGATATTTTAAGGCTCGATATTTGTTTCGCGTCGGGGGGTCGATCGAGCGGGTCAAGCATGACGGAGCCATACTCAACCCGTCGTTGTGATTTGAAAGCGAAGAGCGCTGCACGCTCTTTCGCGATTAGCTCTACAGGGGGGGTACCGGTCAGTGTAAGGAGCGCGTCACCGGAAACGGTGCGGTAGGCGCGAGACACGCGCAGAAGCGCTTGCCTCTGCGCCTGACGCAACCGTTTGACATGCGCTGAATTCGCGCGGTTGGCCCATCCGGGGGCACCGTATGTAATTATGGGAATGAAAACGGCGCGGTAAAGAGTCGACATGGCGCGATGTTTGAGGCCCCAGCTGTTGCCAGCGAGGCGGGCTAGCTTACCGAATACGCTCTTGGCTTTGCCAGTGGCGTATTCGATATGCGGCGCGATATTAAAGCGTGTTCCTAGAATGATTCCCAGATATTTGGCGGACGGCAGCATCCGGATGCTGTGGTCGCCGATTCTAATTAACGGTGGGCGTTTAATGTCTAAAAATCCTTTGAGAAGGATCATAAAGGATTTTTTCGGAGAGACGGAAAGTTTTTGCTGCTCGCACCACGCTTGCAGTTTCCCAGTGACTTGGTCACCGATATCCTGCAGTGCGGCTCGCGAGTCAGCCGAGATAAGGACCGCGAGATCGTCGGCGTACGCTACCGTGTAGCTTGACGGACTGTGAATGGAAAGCAGAATCTCATCGAAGATGAGATTCCAAAATAACGGACCGAGAACGGAGCCTTGGGGACAGCCTTTTGAGACTGTCTTTTCGACTCGTCCGGTGGGGGAGGTAATCTCGACGCTTCTATCTTTCAGATAGTCAGCGACGAGATTGTAGATATTACGGGGACAGCTACGTTTACGGAGATTGAGGAGGATGCTTGGCCACCAAACGTTGTCGAACGCGCCCGATATGTCAAAGAATAAACCTATGACATAGCGGGAACGCGACCGCTCGGTGACCTCTTGCACCCTAGTAAGGGCGTGGTCCACGGACATATGCCGTTTGAACCCGAACTGATGGGGTGACGCGAGGGGGTGTGCTTCTATTAGGGGGCGGATACGCGACGCGATGAGTTTTTCGAGGGCCTTGCTGAGAGCGGGGAGCAGACAAATAGGCCTGTAGGACTTTGGGTCCGACGGGCTTTTGTCTGGGGATTTAAGAAGCACGCGGACGACGCCGTGCTTCCATTGTTTCGGGAAGGAACCTTCTGAGAGGCAGAGGTTATAAAGTTCCGTCAGGTACGCCTTGAGTGCACTTGAGTGCTTAAGCATCTCAGTTTCTATGAAATCGTGACCGGGGGCCTTTTTGTTCGCGAGGGACAGAATGACACGGGTCACTTCTTCTGTCGAGAACGGCGGGGTGTCGTCCGTAAGGGGCGGCGGTACGGTTTCGACACGTGCACTGGCGTGCCAGGCAGTCTCGACACCGATGTCGTCATCGGGGATGAGCGCGGACAAAAGGGTCGTCATGGTCGCTGACCATGAGACCGTCTGGGAACCATTGTTTGCTAATCCGGTGTGCACGTGTTCAGGGGAGAATTTCTCCGCCTGAATCCTGTACACAAGGCTAAAGGGATTGGAATTTCCGACTCTGGAAACGAAATCTCTCCAGCTGCGCGTTTTCGCTCGAACGATTTCTCTCGTATATTCGCGGCGGAGGGTTTTGTATTTCTCAAATTCGATTTCACGGCGCGAGGGGGTAACGGAATTTTTGTATCGCCGGCATTGGCGCCGTAAGCGATAACGAAGCGCGGTGAGTTCCCTCGTCCACCACGGGGTGGAGCTGGGGAACTTGGATTTTCGCGGGATGGATTGCTCAGCCGCCGCGAGGATGAGTTCCTCGATGCGGTGGGAGAGAGAGTGGGCATCGCGTGTGAGATTCGCGTCGCGTGAGAGCAGATTATCGGAGCGTGACTCTAAGTATTCGGAGAATTTCTCCCAGTCTGCTCTAGCTGGGTTAAAGCGGGCGGTTTGTATAGACGGGCGAGGGGGATCCGGTTGGGAAACGCGAAAGCTGATCACATTGTGATCGCTCGTAGTGACTCTATTGTGTACGGTCCACTCTTGGATGAGTTTCCCGCAGCAAGGGGTCGCGAGGGTCAGGTCAATATTTGACCTGCCCCGAAGGTTGTCGAACGTGGCATGGGGAGCAGGTAGATTCTGAATTAAGAGATCGTGCTGCGCGAGAAGATTCTCGAGTGCAAGACCCCTTTCATCAGTCTGTCTGCTGTGCCATAGGGAGGATTTCGCGTTTGTGTCGGCACAGATAATAATCTTCCGACCGCGGAGGGACCGCAATATACCGTCGAGATGCGCGAGATAAGGCTCAATGTCATCGCAAAATTGAAAATACGCTGATACGAGAACGTATTCAGCGTGCGCGGAGGTGACCTCTACACACACGAAGTGTGTATTCGAGAGGTTTTCAATCTTGAAGGCGGTCAGCAGCGGATCGACAATGGCGATGGCTGCCTTCGGCTTCGTCGGGTTTTTAATACGCGCGAAAGTTTTCGTGTCGGATACGACACGAGTGCGCAGGCCAAGGCCGCGCACCGCGCCATTAGAAATATACGGCTCTTGAATTAAGATGACATCGAGCTTCAAATCATCCGAAACTTTGCGTAGTTCGGATGTCACCGACATCGAGCCCTGGGCATTCAACTGAGCAATCCGAAGGGACCGATGGGGGGGTGGGGGATGACCGCGAATGGAGGGACGGCTACCTGCCATTATTGTTTGCCGTAATCGACGCGAGAGATGTATACCTGCAAGGCATGTTTATACGCGGGACAGTCGGACGCGCGAGAGGAATGGTTTGAAGGCTTACCGGCGCGTTTGCAGTTTACGCAAATAGGGTCCTTTTTTGCGCGCGGGCAGTTTTTATTCGCGTGACCGTCAGCAGCGCAGTGTCCGCACGTCTCGACTTTCGCCGAGCAGTGCTTGGACACGTGCCCGAACTGCTGACAGTTGTAGCAGCGGGTGACGCGGAGGTAATCGTGAATTGGGCACGAGTTCCATCCGATGAATACTCGGCCAGATTCTTTTATCGCGTCGCGAAGTTTAGGGGTGATCTCGGCGACCCATTTGGTCGTCTCGCGGTTCTTTTCACCGGTTTGGGCGACGAGGGAGAATCCTTCCGAGAATTCTTTTTCCGGCGTGGCGGCGAAGTTTTGCGCGCGGATTGTGGCTTTAAGCTCCTTCTCGGACATGGCGGAGGGCACGTTCGTAATGAGCATGCGTGGTCGCTTACGGACGGGGAGGGAGGCTGTGAGCCCGGCCTTCGCGAGGGCCGGATGCTCCATAACGGAGGCCGCGTCGGATTTACCGTGCGTCTCGATAAGGACGCCGTTGTTCGCGATCGGGCGGAGGTGTCGGATCTTAATATTCTCCTTCGCCGGAGCAAAGCTCGAGGTGAGGAGGCGGCGCGTGTCTTCACTGCTTTTAACTGCTGTCGGATCGGTGGGGAAAACGGTGACCACGTTCTTCGGAGGGCGAATAGTTGCGGGCGCGATATCGCGGCGGGACACCTTAATCATGTCGGCGTATGACACAGGTTTCGCGGAAATGCCGGATGATGCGATTTTCGCGTGTATGTCGGCGATACTCGCGGTAGCGGCGGAAAGGCTGGAGTCCTCGATTTTCGCGAGCTTTCGTCTGAGAGCGCGGTTGTCCGAAACTACGCGGTCGTGGGCCTCGCTTAGGAGTGTCAGTTCGCGGACTAACACGTCGGAGTTATTACGGGCGATGGAATTGGCTGGGTCGCGGCAGTACGAAACGATTCGCATGAGTGTGGTCGCGAATCCTACCTCGGTGATGACGTCTGATGTGGGGGCGGTGGTCGGCGTAGTCGAGTGTTCCTCGGCAGCGGGCGGTGGCTTCTGCGTTTTCTTCTTCTTCTTCTTGACGGTGGGTTGCTCGGCGGGGGACGCGTCGCTCTCACGGTCTGAGGCGATTTCACGCTTATGGCGGCGCGCGGGAACAGGGATGGCGGTGTCACTATCGCACTCCATGGTGCGATGGAGGATGGCACAGCACGCAGAAATAAAACAGAAAACAGAATGTGTTTCACAGAGCACAGATATCACCTGTCACTTTGCAGAAACTTCGCAGCTCGTGGCGTCGGAATGCGGTCGGCACAGAACTCAGGTAGGGAACCCTTGGTCGGAGCGGAGCGCAGGCACGTCCGTACCCTTCGGCAGCTCGAGAGCGAATAGTAGATAGGGACAGAGGGAATCTCGTTAATCCATTCATGCGCGTCACTAATTAGATGACGAGGCATTTGGCTACCTTAAGAGAGTCATAGTTACTCCCGCCGTTTACCCGCGCTTATTTGAATTTCTTCACGTTGACATTCAGAGCACTGGGCAGAAATCACATTGCGTCAACACCCGCGAGGGCCATCGCAATGCTTTGTTTTAATTAGACAGTCGGATTCCCCTAGTCCGTGCCAGTTCTGAGCTGAGCGTTGAATGGCGGCCGAAGAGGACTGGAGAGGCCCGCGAGGGGCCCCAGAAGCCTCGCAGCAAGGAAGATCCGCGGGAGGCCAAGGCACGGGACCGAGCTCGGATCCTGGGCTGTTTCCAACCCGCTCTCCTCGCCCAGGCCCGGCACGTCAGCCAGACCCGCTTCCCTACCAAGCCCGACACGCCCCGCTCCTCAGAGCCAATCCTTATTCCGAAGTTACGGATCC
>CAXIEQ010000133.1:25000-27500 GCA_964023945.1 Ectemnius cavifrons
GGGCGAAGAAAGCGCAAACGGGATGCCTGCCAGAGCAGCGCGTGCTGTCGCCGCTGTCCAGTGGGGCGTGCTGTCTGCGTGTGTCGGAGGTGTAGCGTTCCCGCCGCGCGTATAGCTCCATAACCCTCTCTCGTTGTGTGCTCGAACACGCTCGGTGCACCCGGTTTTCGGTTCAACGTCTGTCCTCTCACCTGCGCGCAATGGCGGCTTCAGGGACTCGACGACCGGGGTGAGCGCGCGGCACACGAGAGTATGTATGGTGCGCGGGGGCCTGCTAGCGGAACAGCTGGCTGCCAACAACACATTAAAGAGTAGTGAGCGCGTGGCACGTGCTCCGTAATTCGCGCGTGGCTTGGAGTCGCGCAAGGGGGCGAGAGAGGTGGTAGTGCTCGGTCCAGAAGAGCAGAGGTGTGGCCGTCGCGCCGCGTCGCGCCAATCGTACACCCACGGTTTTCCGGCGTACGGCGCGTTCGCCGTGGCTCGCCTCTGTTAATCCGTGAGGAAACTGGTCGCGCGCGTCGCTTACCGGCGGCACACTACCTCTCCGCATCTACCGATGACCACTGACTACTCCTTCAGTCTCTCTCCGTCTCCCCGAGCGCTCCTCCGCACGCGCAAAACGGCACGGCACTCTCACACACTCGGTTGTGGCGCCCTGCTCCCTCCCTCCTCGCTATCATCATCACCTGACACCTTGCGGCAACAACAACTGTTGCGCTCTCTGTGTGTCATCTGCTCGTTTGCTTCGATTGCTTTCTCTCCCTTTCTGCGTCCGTGTACGACTGTCTCTCTCCCTTCTCCATATCCTTTCTCCCACCTTTGTCAAAGAAAAGTGTTCTCAGACTTTGTCGTTCGTTTAAAGCGACGTCGGGAGCGCGGCCCGGTCACCCGCTTTGGGTGACTCCGTGAGTACCGCGGCATCGTCCGACGAGCGCTCAATCCATCGCTCGTACGCGTGTGTTTCGTATATACACACAATGTGCACCGAACGCAGCGCGAGTCCCGCAGCGTCGCGGCACAACAATCCGACCGCCGTCAAGCACACGCGACAGACGCGGCACTTCGACGCGTGCAAGCGCCGCCGCCGCCTCTTGGTTCCCACGAAGAGGGCGTCGTTCGAGCGCGTCGCTAAGAGGGCACCCGAAGAAGCATCACGCTGACCGCGAAGCGGCCCCCCCACTGATTGGGTAGGGCGCGCGACGCGCGCGGCTTCCATACAAGGTGCGACACTCTTTCTGCGACGCGCGACGCCGTACGAGAGACCAGGCGGTCAGCAAAGCGCGAGCGGTGCGTGTCTGTGCGCAATCGTCTTTCTATCGGTGTGTGCATCGGGCGCGCGTGTGCGCTTGCTGCTATGTGGGGCGCGCGCGTGGTGCGTGTGTTGTTACGGCACGCGCAAGCAGTCTTTTGTTTAAGAGAACGACCCTCAGCCAGGCGTGGTCCGGGAATTGTTTCCGTGGACCGCAATGTGCGTTCGAAATGTCGATGTTCATGTGTCCTGCAGTTCACACGTTGACGCGCAATTAGCTGCGTTCTTCATCGACCCACGAGCCAAGTGATCCACCGTTCAGGGTAATCGTTTTTGTATTTTTCATTTGTGTATGATATTTTCTGTCTCTCTCGCTCTTCGAAAGTTTTTCTCTCGGTTTCGAAAGCCCGAGGCCCGCGAGCGTCCGACCCGCGCAACAGGAAGGCACCCACGAACGCCACCACCTCCGTCTCCCCTGTGATGGGGCGGCCTGAGGCTATGGCACCACGTTTTTCCTCCCGAAGGAGGAAAAAAAAAATCGAGAGAGGTGGTGGGTGGGCCCCGCATCGGAGGCCTCCTGCACCACCACCGCCGCACGGCGACCCACGCACGCGCGCTGTTAACGCGCGCGCGAGGGCCGGGCGAACACTTCATTGAAAAACCTCGGGGGATCGTCGACGGGGTAATACTCCCCCGATACGGGACTAGATCCGCCCTCTCGCGCAGCGTCGGCAGGAGAGCTTCCGCTCCCTCCCGACAGCACCATCGCGTAGGTTACACCGGTTGTTGGTTCTTCCACACAACCGCCGTGTGCTCGGCGCCTCTCTCTTGAGTGAAATTGCGCTTGCGACGAGAGTTTAAAGAGGGGGAGGAGAGAGAGAGAAAGAGAGAGAGCGCGAGCGCTCCGCGATCCCGTGGGTACTCGTCGTCAGCGCGCAAGACGCGCGAGGCGCCGCTCTGCTTCGTCTCGTGTAGTCTGCCGAGGCAGTCCGAGATACAGAGTCGACCGCCCTCGTCGTCTTCTGCGTCGCGTCGTGACGGACACGTTCGCGCGGCAACGCTACTTGCAGCTCTCCTCCTCTTTTTTTCGCCTCTCTTCTCTCGCACACTCCCCTCTTCTGTTCTCTCGCCGTGTATATCTCTCTGTGCAAATATGTCTCTCACAATAGCAAATATTATGTCTCTCCTTGCTTTTCCTTCCCTCCTTTCTCTCCTCCTCTCTTCTCTTCTGTGTGTGGCAGCAACGACGGG